>CM065126.1:37687500-37875000 GCA_033026305.1 Cirrhinus molitorella
CTGACCCATAAAATTTACAAATGGCAGTGCCAGCTCTTACGGGAAAAATAAGGTGGAAAAGGACAAACATTTAAAAAAAAAAAAAAAGTTATTTATACGGATTGTAACCCTCCTCCCTCTTTCTCTCAGTCTCTCTCTCTGTCAGGATTGGTGCCCAACTCATGTCCAGCTCTCTTTGCAGCGGTTCCTTTGTGTGTCTTGGATTGGGTCAGTTCTCCAGACACACGGCGGGCCTTTGTGTCTGCCCTGCTGTTCCTCATTCCCACACTTTCCACATTCTTCTTTTTCATTTAAATTTTTTTTCCCTTCTCACCAACTTCAAGCCACGCTAAGACTTTGATAGGAGCTGCTGATGTGGAGATGAAGGATGAGTGTTTTGTGGTGCGAGCGCATGGCCGCTTTCAAAGGTTGTCGCAAAATCTGCTGCCAAGGGACCACAAAACACTATTCGGAATGAGATCTTTGTGATTTTCTTTTCACCTTTTCATCTTTATGGAATAATTATAATAGTATAATCGGTCATATACACAACACTTCCATAAGTCTAAAAGTTATACAGCATCAAACACACAAAGAGGACCAAACGTCTGAGGTTTGTGAGGACGGGGGCCACAGTAGCCCCTTTGAGAGTAGATTACCGGGGCAGCTGCTGTCTGCTCTCACTCTAATGCTTCATGATTTGTGGCTTTGCTGCATTTTGCAGATCTAATAATTCTTCAGTTCACCTTATTTAACACCAAAAGGAGAGCAAGATTAGAGGGGCATGAGAATAAAGGAATGGAAGAGAGTTGAAAGAGGGCAGAGGTTTACTCAAACCAAAAGGACATTGTGAATAAGATGAAGAATATGGGTGCTTACTAGCTCCAAAGAGACCTAAATCTGTGAAATATGTAATACTGTTTTTTTTTAAAGAAGCGTCATTACTCCAGTCTTCAGTGTCACATGATTCAGAAATCATTCTAATGTGCTGATTTGCTGTTCAAGAAACATTATTATAGTATTTTTTTTCAGGATTCTTTGATGAATAGATAGTGTCATTTTTATTTTTACTGTTTTACTTTTAATTAGCAAGGATGCTTTAAATTGATCAAAGGTGAGGATAAATACATTTATAATGTTATAAAAAAATTATATTTCAGATAAATGCTGTTCTAGTCATCAAAAAAACCTGAAAAAATTCTAGTCAGTTGTTTTCAACAAAATAATAAATGTTTTTTTTTTTGTTTTTTTTGAGCAGCAAATGAGAATATTAGAATGATTTCTGAAGGATCATGTGACACTGAAGACTGGAGTAATGACTGGTGAGCAGAAGAGACATCTTAAAAAAAACATTAAAAATCTTACAGTTCAAAAACTTTTGATTGGTAGTGTATTTTCTAAAATGTAAACTAAAACTATTAGAAACATCTACATGAACTGAAATGTTAACTACAATATCAAAAACCTTTCAGTTATACTTTTAGTAAATATTCAAATTCTAAATCTAAATAAAAATCTAAATCTGTCAGAATCTATCCCATGGCATTGGTATTGTTAGCAGTATGCTTTGTTTGAGCTACAGGATGAAGGATTAGTTGCTTACTGGCCCGAGTTAAAACAGTTCACCTTCCCTGTGATATTCTGCTGCCAAGATAAAGTCCCTCAGACTCTAATATGGAAAATAATATAAAAAATAAAACAAAAACAGAACTGTTCTGATAATGAAACGCCTACTACCAAAACAAAACCTTTGAAATGTGAATCCTGATGACTCATTTATTCACACTGACTGAAGGAGCTCTGTTTATAGACAACAGTAACTCCAGTAGCAGCATCTTTGTTGATAAAGTGTGGCGGTGCTCTAATTAAAAGAGGGAGAGTTTGCGTCTGTTGCGTTCCCAGACGAAGAACAAAGTCTTTCTTGGTGGTCCTGAGGCGCACCGACTGATCCGGAGCGCACAGCGGTAAAACACACCTACCTGTAGTTTACTGCAGCTGCTCGAAGAAGTGTGTGGGAAGAGATTCCCGCTGAGAGCCATTCCAGTTCTGTATCACCCAGCAGAGCTTCTCGAAACCATCTCCTCCTTTTGAAGTAAGAAAAAGAGCTTTTATGAACATCAAATAAAACCTTGATGTTTTTAAAGAACCTTCTGCAAAGTCGTATAACTGATTTAAATTAAAAAAACAAGGGAGTGTCAACTAAGATAAACTGCACATAACCTGAGGCCTCCAAGTCTTCCAGCAGTGCATGTGGACATTAAAGCTGATAAGCTAAGGCTGACCCCTGGGGTCAGAGGGAGAACTATTTGGTCCGATCTAGATATGTCACACTGAGACTGATAAGAACCTTTGGACCAAAGAAAGTGTTGATGGATTTCAAGATGGATTTCTGCGCCCACTTCAACCTGAGGTCATTTCTCCTGGAGAACCCGAGGCCATCTTCTCAGCCATCTTTAATCTGATATCAGATCTGCTCATGGAGTTTACAGAAAGCAATTAAACCATCAATAATATCTGATGGCCCAATAGAATTGAGTTTAAATTCACACTAACCCCTCCTCTTCTTTAAACAGCAGGATAACGGGACTATTTACACAAGAAGAGGTGAATACGAAAACAAAGAGTCTAATTTCACACGCCTCTTATCAAGAAAACGCACCCACAAACAATCTGTTATCTTGCCCATTGAGGACCTTGAGATTAAGAAGAAAGCAATTCTAGAAGAGAATTTAGATCTATGGGGGGAAAAAAAAGGAAAATGGCAATTGGATCGAGATGTTTTATGAGCTTTTAAAATGGAAAAAATAACTATATCTCTTTCATCAGTATGAAAACGGCTGCCTGTAAGGTCACGACTGGCTTAATTTATCTCCTATTTGTTTGCAATGTAATGCTTGAAATTTAGCACAAGCACAGGCAAGCCACGGCATTCCCAACCTTAAATTATGGGCAGAGAAATGTCCTTTCCTCTCTGTACTTGTTACCATAATAACTATGTGTTCCTTAGATTGTATTAAGACATTATAGATCATATAGAGTTCACTAGTGATGATTTATAGAGTTGGACAGATGCTGATCGTGGCGATGTTATTAGATGTTATTTTATTGGGGTAACTGTTGGATTGTGTGGACAATGGAGCAAAATAGAGAAAGCAATCTAGTAGCATTGGTGGAGGAACTTGCGAAAGCATGCAGTTTTAATTCTACCACGTTTGCTTACAGGAATGTTTTAAGACAAGTTAATGTGATTAATCACTCTGGAGCTGCTGGAAAATTACATCATAACAATGCTGAGTGGCTGATGGCACCGCAAAGCTTTGGCAAAACACCTACTGCTATGAATTATTGAAATATGGATTACGTTTTGTGTGTGTGTGTGTGTACACATATTTTGGATCATTAATATGTATGGTATTATTCATATTTAGGGGTTCAAGCACGTAGCGCTGAAACCCTATTGCAATTGTTAGAATACCCAAGAATCAGCAATCTGCATGTAAAACTGATCAGGCAGTCCAAACCATAAGTCGTAGAGTCTTGAAACTTGAAGGGATGATAGTACTCACACCGTCTACAACGTCACCAAGGCTCACAGGTGCTAAAAGTGATCAAAAGTATGAAATCGCTCATAACTACAAACCCGTTCATCATTCTTTTTTTTTTTTTTTAATTACTTTTGCGAGCTAGTTCTAGGTTTTTCGCCCATTCGAAACCAAACCAGTGCAGGAATATTCTCTAGAGAGTGAATATCAATAATTATCAAAAAAAAAAAAAAAAAACGTTTGACTCGATGTCGCAAAGGGACGCCAAAACATTCGAAAGGGGCAGGGCTATAACTTTTGAACGGAATGAGATATTTTCACTATCACTCACAACGCATTTGTACCAGTTAAATATGAAAAAACACAAAAAAAGTTGCAGAGCTTGGCCACTTGGTGGCACTATAAGAGGGATAAAATATAAAAAAGGCCATAACTACACAAATGTTTGTCCTATCGACATGAAATTCAGTATGCATGGTCTTAGTCCAATGTGTCGGAAGTAGCTATGAGGACATTTGTGTATCTCTAAAAACATGATTGCTATAGGCCGATGAACATGATCAACTAATTAGAAAAGGTTAAAGGAGGTCGATCGGAATTAAGCTTGTGGGCCTGTTTGACTCACTGCCCTGTGAGAAATGTGAAAGAAATCAGCCACTGGGGGCGATATCACATTTTCAAGGGCGTAAACGATTGTATACTGCATGGTTTTTCACACATACGCACAATATTTGTATCATACGATAGACCTCCTCATTCTGAACAACTTTGCCTCTAGAACCACTGCTGTCAATCAAACATTTTGTTAA
This sequence comes from Cirrhinus molitorella, assembly GCA_033026305.1. NCBI lineage: Eukaryota > Metazoa > Chordata > Actinopteri > Cypriniformes > Cyprinidae > Cirrhinus > Cirrhinus molitorella. Next base: position 37,691,831 of record CM065126.1, read on the forward strand.
ATGATTGAGAAAATGTACAAAAAAAAAAAAAAAAAAAAAACGTAGCTCAATATGGAAGAAAACACTGCAGTACAATGCCCTGGACTCTCTAGGTCAATAATGCAAAAAATTATGAAATTTCCCCTTTGGGAACTATAATAGGGTTGTTTAGAAAATATACCCTGTCACAATATACCCAGAAGCCTATAAAGCCAAAATGAAAACTCAAAACTTCTGCGTCTGTAAAGCGTCTGGTGATTCTAAACAAGCATGCAAGGTTTTAGGGAGATTGAACCACAGCTGGTGCTATAACAACCATAAACGTTAAAAAAACATCATACTTCTATTATAAATGACCTGGATTTGCCCAAAATGCTTTTTTTCTTTTTTAATCTTGATTTAAGTTGCTACTGGTTTGATAAATAACATGTAATGTCTTTTTTCGTATGTGCTTAAATGCCTTAAAGCACTTGAGCCCTGGAAATCACTGCTTGCAGCTATATTTTTATATTTTATTTTTTTCAGTTTTAAGGTTTTAGTACAATCTTTTGTGGAATGGAAAGCTTCTGTGAAATTAAAATGTTCTTCATGAAACCATGGAAATTATTGTCAATATTTATAGCTTGCTACCTAACCCAACTACAAGGCTACTACTTTTAAGGTCACTCTGTCGCCCCCTTGAATACTAATGTTTGTTAGCGCCACGTACAGTATAATGCACATTAAGTTTGTACAATAGGACTGTGTTTTAAATCACCAAGCATGCTATTAAGAGTCATAAAAGTTGAATAAACATAGCTTTACTGTTTCTGGCACTGTATGTATCCAAATGATGACAACCAGATGATTTGTTAGATAATTACTAACAGAACACAACATTTGCAGCAGGTACCATTTCTCACAGTATATAATCAAATCGTTACCATGTATAATGACAGCTATTCAACTGTACTGACCTAATTTTCATTCAAGTACTGTATATTTGAGGCAAAGACAGATAAAATAAAGCTGCTTTGATAGATTTCATCTCTGCGTTTTCATCAATAAACAAAATTAATGTTTCGTTCTGTATTCGCAAGCTGTGATCGGTTCAGTCAAAACAACTCTGTTTGATTTGAAATGCTTGAGAGATAAGTGTTTAGTGAAGCACTCATCAGTGCGTGACATTATTTTCCCCCTTTTGAATTTCCGTCTTTCATTCTCATAATTTTTTTGCGTCTGTTGTGCACCTGTCTGACAGAGAGGGAGGGTCTTGGCTGTCGGCTGAACATTCCAGAAGAGAAGTCACCCCCTTAATCCTCAAAGCATCGGCCTGGGACGCCCCACACACACCCCTGTACACCTCCCCTCTGGCCATTTCTCTGTCCTCTCTTCCTTTTTGCCCCCCATCTATCCATCTATCCATCCATTGACCTGCCGCCCCCTTCAATCAGACCTGGCTCAAACAAACCAGCGTTACACCAAAGGTAGAGACTGTGTGAACCAGATTAAGACAGACTCTTTCACCCCTCCCGAAAAAAAAAAAAGTTTTTAATCCTCACAAAAATTCCCCAATGAAAGCAAATATTGTTCATTCCATGTCTGAGGAGGACCTAAAAAAACAGCAAGGGTAAAAGTGAGAGACTACTTAGTGCAGATAATTATCATTGTTAAGCAATGCCTTGATACTTCAAAAAATCCATGATGTCCTTCATACAGTCATGATTTCCACTTCCTGCTACAGTAAGACACCCCCGTAAGGTGGGTCTGGTCCACCTCAATGTTTGACTATGGAGATGGTGTTCTTCAGCTCATAGTTTTTTTGTTTTTTTTTTGCACTAGACAGTCACATCAGTCATTTCCACCTTCTATTGGGTCATCTTGAATGTCTTTGGCAGTACATTGCAGGTTTTTCCTCAGTTGTTCTGATCAAAGATTTTATGATACTGTGCTTTTTCTACAACACCCTTAAAGGTTTTCTGGTACAACACATTTTAGGCTAAGGAATAAGGCTGCCAGTTGTGTCTTTTAATGTCTTGGAAATGTTCATATAGCCTATAGACTTTCTAAAGATCTACAGTTATTTCTTCTCTATAGCTTTTGTGAGAGCTCTGTTGACATATTACCTACTCAAACTTCAGCACATGCGTGGGCTAACTGTCTTGTATGTGTAACAGCTCAAACTAATTCTGTTTTTCAATAGAGTTTCTAAAGGTTTAAATAATGTTTTAAGACAAATGTGTTCCCCACCATACAAATACGTGTCTAAAAAAACAGCGATTTTGAATAGAGTCTGAATAATTATGACATAGCTGTGTTATTAAAAAAAACCTTGAACTCAAAAATATTACATTATATATTGATATTGACATTATCATTTTTGTTACATATGCACTTTTGATTTTTTTTTTTTTTACAAGCATTTTTTTAAAGTCTCTGGGTGGCTGAATAATTTCAACTGCAACAGAATACATTAAAAGCAGCTTTGGGGCTTTAAAAATGAATGAATGAATAAACTCAAAATAAAAAAAAAAAAAATCAAATAGTGATTATGACATAATATTTGCATGCAAGCTTGCAAAGAGTCTTTTTTTGTCTATTATATACAGATGCAGCTTTTTTTTTAAATTTTGATGATTAGAGCATACAGCTCATGAAGGTCAAAAATGCAGTATCTCAAAATATTAGAATATTTACATTTGAGTTTCATTAAATGACTATCCCTACTGTATAAATTCTGGGTATCTCTTGTTCTTTGAAACCACACTAATGGGGAAGACTGCTAACATGGCAATGATCCAGGAGACAATCACTGACACCCTCCACAAAGACAGTAAGTCACAGAAGGTCATTACTGAATGGGCTAGCTGTTTACAGAGTGATATATCAAAGCATATTAAATACAAAGTTGACTGGAAGGAAGAAATTGGGTAGGCAAAGGTGCACACGCAACAGGGATGACCGCAAGCTTGAGAATACTGTCAAGTAAAGCTGATTCAAACACTTGAGAGAGTTTCACAAGGAGTAGAATAAAGATCAAGAGTCACCACATTCAGACGTCTTCAGGAGAAGGACTATCAAGCCACTTCTGAAACAGAATAACGTCAGAAGCATCTTACCTGGGCTAAAGACAAAAACAACTGGACTGTTGCTCAGTGCTCCAAAGTCCTCTTTTCAGATAAAAGTAAATTGTGCATTTCATGTTGAAATCATGGTCCCAGAGTCTGAAGAAAGACTGGAGAGGCACAGAATCCAAGCTGCTTGAAGTCCAGTGTGAAGTTTCTGAAGTCAGTAATGATTTGGGGTGTGTGACGTCTGCTGGTGTTGGTCCACTGTGTTTTATCAACTGCAAAGTCAATGCAGCCATCTACCAGGAGATTTTGGAGCACTTTATGCTTCCATCTGCTGACAAGCTTTATGGAGATGCTGATTTCCTTTTCCAGCAGGACTTTAGCACCTGCCCACAGTGCAACAACCACTTGACCATGATATTACTGTGCTTTATTGGCCAGCCAACATGCCTGATCTGAACCCCATTGAGAATCTATGGGATATTTTCAAGAGAAAGATGAGAAACAGTCGATCCAACAATATGACAATAGTGCCTCAGCAGTGCCATAGGCTGATCACTTCCATGCCACACTTCACTGATGCTATAATTTGTGCTAGGAGCAAGTCATTTGCTGTAATATGTGCTGCCGACCAATTATTGGGTGCATAAATGAACATACTTTAAAGAACTTGAACTTCTCTGTTTTGCAAATTCGTTTTTTGATTGATCTTAGGAAATATTCTAATATTTTGAGATACTGGATTTTTGACTTTCATAAGCTGTAAGCTCTAATCATCTAAATTAAAACATTTTTTTTTTACTTTACATGTAATGAATCTAGAATATATGAAAGTTTCAGTTTTTGAAATAAGTTACAATCAAAAAATGAACTTTTTCACCATGTTGAGCTGCACCTGTATAAAATAATACTGGGTTAGAACTAAATGAGGGTAAATGATTAAAATTAACTTTTTGGGGGGTGAAATATTTAGTTAAATTCTGCATATAATTAAGCTGCCAGAAAAGCTGCACCTCTAATCAATTCCTGAAGAAAAGTGTCCCTTTGCAATTTGTCTATTTTAAATTGCTAAAGACTGTAGTTCACAGTGTTTTAGATTTCTGATTCTCTCTCTCTCTGTCAAAGTCCCGTCTTTTCCCCCATCCTTAAACTATTACTCACACAAAAAGCTCTTTATCTTCCTGGGAAATTCTGATGTCCGGGTAGATTTTGCTCTTGGCATCCTCCCCACTCTGCTGGATATGAAACTGGAAAAAAAGAGAAGTTTGAATATACATGACAAACTTGTGTTTGCTTCAACAGACTTTTCACAGGTTGCCTTTACTGACATAGTATTTTAATCCCAGACTCTGAAAGAGATTCCAGTCTTGAATGAACCAGAGCGCTCAATCTGGAATACTAAAGCGAAAGCTTCTGGAGTGATTTTTGATGGATTTCCATCAGCAAATATGTGACAAGATTCAGCTTTAGTATTTAGTAAGCTTCTGCAATTATAATTTACCCTGCTCCATTCATACTTTGATTTGTAGATCATTTCAGTATCAATCTTTTTCTTTAACACCGAAAGGTGAGACTTCCAGTTCATTAGCCACTATAGGAAAACACCAAGAAGAATAACAACATGCAGTAAACGGTAAAACTGTCCCCCTACATAGGCAACATCTACAAATGTAACAATATCTTCAATGGGGCATTAAAGAGATGGCTATACGTTATTTGACTTGAAAGCAAAACCACATTCTCTCACTTTCTTTTCTGTTCTGTGCTTGTTCAGACTCGCTTTACAGATGATCAAATTATCTCTACAGATGTCAAGCATCCTTAACAGTCCACAATAAAGTGTTTACTAGTGAGTAGCTATGGTTTTGGCAGGAACTTGTTTTGTTTGGTACTGACCTTTGCGTTCAAACGTACTGTTATCAGTAATCATCGCAGGGGAATGAAAGAGATATCAGCAAAGTGGGAGGGAAGATATGAAACCTATGAAACCAGTAGAAATAAGAGTGCTGACTCCACCTGATCAACTCGCTTACGTAAAAACCAGTGAAGTGTGTGGGATGCGTTGCGGTTTTCATTTTCTAAAGACCATTGTTTCATCGCACAGATACAATCAGCAACACTTCAGGAACCTCAGGAATTTGCTCGAAGGCCAAAAAGAAATCCTATGGAAGTGTTGTTTTCTTACATTTGTGTCCTTAAAGGTCTGCTTGCATGTTTAGGGTACAAGAATGCTCATTTTGTGCATACTGAAGGAAAAAAGAAAAATAAACGACACCAGCATATGGCTTCAAATCATCCAGTAACTAGACACTAAATAGATACATGTAATGTTTGTGCATGCGGTACAGAAAAACACTTATAAACAGGTAACCTCAGCAGAGCAGGCTGGGTAATCAGTGTGTTTGCTCACCTATTAGGTCTCTCATCTGATGTGTGAGGAACCTGGGCTGCGCTCTCTCAGGAGAGTCTTTCACTTGTGGAGAGAGAAATGAGGGATAATCATTAAAATCACTGAAAAAGTTAGCAAGGAATAAATTATTGTCATCATTCGTGCTTTTCTAAACCTAAAGAACACAAAAGAAAACAACTTTGAAAATGTTCTTTAGTCTTACATTTACATCTAGTTTTCTCGCATACTATATACAGAAGCACTACACAAACAGAATGAATGATTTCACATGATTAGTGAAGGTTAGCATTGTGCAGTATGTCAGAATACGGGTGACTGACTATGAAAATGGCAGAGGGAAAAAATGTGCTTGTGGAAAAGTGTTGGTCTTAATTATTAAAGCTAACATTTGCACAGCAAACATACACGATGTCTGTCCACAAACTCTCCCTTGTGAGGAGCTTTTTGTTTTGTTTAGCCCTTCACTTTTTTTGCAATAAATATATATACAGATTGCAGTATTTGAACAACTTTAGCCATTAACCGTGCAGCGGTGTACAGCAAAAGTCAAGTCTGTTAGGTAATGCAAAAAGTCATATTATGAGGACAGATACATATGTTCTAATTAGCAGATCAACATGTGTTGGCATGTTTGATTAAGGACTGTATTAAGAAGGACTTCCCTTTAGTTGTCACTAATAAAATATAATCAAGTTAAGACCTGTACAAACATAATCCCAGGTCATTTTGTTTTATGTTTGGCACCACAATTCAGGGCAATGCTGCAAAAGCAAATCTCCTGGGTTAAAAGTGGTGCTGACCCTTTTAGAAAGTGCAAAATGTTTTGCTTTTACAAAGATAAAAGTCTTAGAAAGTAAAAGCCTTAAAGGATTCGTTCGCTTCCAGAATAAAAAAAATCCTGAAAATGTACTCACGCCCATGTCATCCAAGCATTCTTTCTTGAGTCGCAAAGAAATTCATGTTTTCGAGAAAACATCCCAGGATTTTCCTCGTAGTGGACTTCAATGGTGGTCAACGGGTTGAAGGTCCAAACAGCAGTTTAATGGAGGAATAAGGGTCTTATATATTTATATACTTTTTAACCACAAATGCTCATCTTGCACTAGCTCAACCTAACGTATTATGTAATTATACAAGTTTAGACGCAGTGTTTACAAAACGAATGTGCAAAGAAAGTCAAACACCCAACGATGTCAGACGATTTTAAAGTTGGAGGAGAAAATTTAATTTTTTGCCCTACCCTATCTTTCTGAACCCGAAGTACATAGAAATCTATCAATGCGTGACCTTTCAAACATGATTACGCAATGCATGAAGATGCACATGTGCACTGCAGAGCCTAGTGCAAGACATTTGTGGTTAAAAAGTATATAAATTCGCTTTTTTTTTTTTTTTTTTAAGAAAATTACAGATTGTTTTACTAGATAAGACCCTTATTCCTTGATTGAAATTGTGTAGAGCCCTTTGAAGCTTCATCAAAACAGCAATTTGGACCTTTAACCCCGCTGATCCCCATTGAAGTCCACTATATGAAAAATCCTTTTTTCTTCAAAAAAAAAAAAAAAAAACATTCTTTGTGACTGAAGAAAGACAGACATGAACATCTTGGATGACATGTGGATGAGTAAACTATCAGGACATTTTTATTCTGGAAGTTAACTAACAGAGGGTTTGGTCAGGTACCCGGATGCGCGGCCATATTGCAATCCTCAGAAGTAAACAACAGCATGGATTGCACGTTTAATGTACTACTGAATCACGGTTGCCAGGTTTTCACAACAAAACCCACCCAAATGCTACTCAAAACTAGCCCAATAGCATTTCGAGGGGGGTCCCCCAGTAAAAATTGCATTCCAGGGGGTAAAAAGCACCTTTTGTGGTGCATTCCAGGGGTTAAATATTACGTTATTGACTTTTGACATGAAAAACTTTCAAATTTCAAATTCCAACCTATTAGTACAGCCCAAACATGACAATAATTGACTATTTTCAGCAGCAATAATCAGCAAAATATTCATGTTTCATTCACTTCATTGGCATTTGCAGTGGTTTATATTCAGTGCTGCCAATGGCTGATTGATGATGCGTCGTGAAAACATCAGGGTCATTCTATAATTGCGGGTACATCTCATGTCCGTCAAGTATATTTTTAAATATATTTTCAACAATATAAAACCCAGATACTTAATTTTCTAGTACACAATTATATTTTTCCCAATCACACTAAAGCCATCTCTTTTGTTAAAAAATTATGTTCACATCACATAAAACCCTGGTATCCAGCTGTCCGATTTTATGAAGTAGCTCATTCTACTCTGCATTTAAGCACGGAAATGACCTCAAATATAAAATAATTTCATAGTTTTGCCTTCATTTAGATTAGGTTATCAAGACATTTGGGTGTGCGTTTCAAAAATAAGAAGTGTTTATTGTGATATAACTTGTTTTAATTGTGTCCGAATAACCATTGTCAACTAAGTTACCCACTAAAAAAAAGGAATGGTTTGTCCAGTTATCGCATAATTTGCACAGTATGATGATATTTCCTCTAGAAGCACATGGATTAAGTTGTTATCGCTCTTTCCCCTAATATTGGTTGAACGAGCAAGCCTGTGTCAAGAGTGGATTGATTGACTGTCAACAGTGTTACCCAAGTATTATTACCGAAGTTAATAAGACAATTTAACTAAAACGTATGTTTTGTTTATGAAAATATATTTCTAAACATACCATATGCTCAGTAGTTCTAGGCTTCCATGTTGAGTTATAGGCCCAAAACACTAAAAATGTCAACTATCGGCTTTATTTATATAGCACTTTATACAAAATTGATTGTTTCAAAGCAGCTATGTAAGGTCATGTTTGAGTTTTTGGGTTGTCAAATGCTAAAATGTACCCCTAATTATAGAATGACCCATCATTTAACCCACGTGTTTAACTTTTTCTCTTATGCTAAAAGACAAAACAATACAAATAGCAAACAAAACTGTGATAACTTGGTAAAAGCTGCCTTTTATATTGTCACATCCCATCATAAATTATTATTTGGCATAAGCTACGTTATGAACATAGTATTTACCCAAAGACCATGGTAAATTTAAACCGGTAAAACCTCAAATCATTAAAGGGAAAAATAAGAAAGAAAATCTTTCTTTGAACAAGCGCACTGTACATGAAGGAAATCGCTGCGAATCAGCGCACGCGCACTTTCCGTGCACGCGACATTAATTCTGCGCAGGTCTCCCCGCGCTTCCCTCTCATCAATCACACACACCGACACCGGTCTCTCGGGCCAGCGGAGCTGACGGCTTGACACGAGTTGGCCATCGATTCCGCTTCGCATTCCAGGCGTCCGTCGTCTGTACGGATTACTTGCACAGCCTAATATTTCGTGGCACAAGAAAGCATTCATACTCGTTCTGCAGCGGTTTATTGGCTTCTCCATATGATTTATTTGTGTGTGACAAGCTCCCTCCCCTGCCCTCCGCTCCCCAAACACGCTTGATATTTGTCTTTGGTTATTAGTTTTCACTCTTCATTTGCATTTTGATTATGTTTTTGCATGAGACATACGGCCGCTAACTCAGCAAGAAAGAACAGGATTCATTAAGACCCTGATGAATAAATGATAAGCTATAAAAATAAAAACAAACATGTATTCACACTGATTGCATGTGAGGAAATATGACTGACAGAATATATTGCTGTAACTGCGCAGCAGTAATTGGTTTTGACAGAAAGATGGAAGTAAAACAGTACAGTCATTGAGTAAAGACTTTAAAGTCTCTGCTAACTGAACTTCTATAGACTTTAATCATTTAGCAAATACTCCAATTTTTTTTAACCATCTAAAATTAAATTACATTTATACCATTACAGATTATAACGTATGAGAGTGTTCTAGGATTATCACATTGCTCTTTTTCTGTGTATTGCTATTTACTTAAAGGATTAGTTCACTTCCAAAAAAAAAAATGTCATCATAATTTACTCACCCCTATGTCATCCAAGATGTCCATGTCTTTTTTCAAATGAAAAGAAACATTCCAGGATTTTTCTCCATATAGTGGACTTTAATGGGGATCATCAGGTTGAAGGTCCAAATTTCAGTTTCAGTGCAGCTTCAAAGGACCCCAGCTGAGGAATGATTGTCTTATCTGGTGAAACGATAGGTCATTTTCTAAAAAAAAATAATAAATAAAAATGTATATACTTTTTACCACAAATGCTCATCTTGCACTAGCTCGACTTTACATAATCACGTTGGAAAAGTCACACATTTACAAAGTAAACATGCAGAGTCAAATGCCCTTTACAATAAAAGGTAAAACAATGATGTCGGACGATTTTGAAGTTGTAGGAGAAAATGACATGGAGTTCTTTGCCCTAGCCTACCCGCATGTGACTAGGGCTCTAACGAACGATTATTTTGGTAATTGAGCAATCTGTCAATTATTCTTATGATGAATCAAATAATCACATAATTATAATTAATTTAAGGTAATACAAATAGAAATAATACAACTTTTGAGATTCATCTCATATGTGACTATTACAGAAGGTTCAAACGCTCACTGATGCTCCAGAAGGAATAACCATGCATTAAGGTTAGGGGGGGGGGGGGGCTCTGAAGGGCAGTTCTAAATGAAAAAAATATGATATTTAGGCAAAATAAGAAAAATGTACACATTGTTTAAAAGTTTTCACCCCCAGCTCTTAACGCATTGTTTTTCCTTCTGGAGCATCAGTGAGTGTTTGAACCTTCTGTAATAGTTGCATATGAGTCCCTCAGTTGTCCTCAGTGTGAAAAGATGGTTCTTAAAATCATACAGTCATTGCTGAAAGGGTTCAAATACACAAAAATGCTGAAAAACCAAAGAATTTGTGGGACCTGAAGGATTTTTCTGAAGAACAGCAGGCAGTTTAACTGTTCAGGACAAACAAGAGACTCATAAACAACTATCACTAAACAAAAAAAACAACAACTGTGGGTCATTCAGGTAAGAACACAGTATTAAGAATCAAGTGTATGTAAACTTTTGAACAGGGTCATTTTTATAAATTAAACGATTTTCTCTTGTGGACTATATGTAAACATCTTTTATGTGAAATATCTTTTTTCAGATCAGTACTAAATAAAAAATAACATGCATTTTGCATGATTCAAGAAAACTTAATACATAATGTATTATAAACTGGCTACTCGTTATTTTACTCGTTAATTAGATTAATTAATTACGGTGAAAAATAACGTGTTAAAATTATTAACACATTTAACGCACTTGCCCCGCTCCAGATCTATGTGGGTCATCTGACATTTCATACAGTTGATTGATGACAAAAATGAGGAGGGGCAACAACTCGTGATAAAGCCTAGAGAACGTAGTTGGAATGTCCCTAAAATTCAAGATATGGGGCAAAAAAAAACTTTTTTCTCATAATTACATCATGTAGTTAAGCAATATCACACAAGCAATAGGCTATAAATGGAATATCAGTATGTCACACGAGTGCTAATGTGATGCTGACCTTATACAACAGTTCAGTAAGTAAGAAGTTAATGTTGTGCTATTTTAGAGACAATGTTGTCTGTTTTGCTCAATTTCGCCAATGAAAATATAACGACAAAGCAGACAAAACTGTTCATCTCTGAGCAACACACAGTGGCATTTCATTTCTTAATACACATTTTGAAAGAACTAGGTGAACCATTTGGCGTGTTGAACCACTGGCCATATGCACGTTCGATTTGAAGCAGCGCTGCACAGACCTATCAGTGTATGACATCAAAGAACACAAGATCAATTCAAAAGCATAAGGAGTCTCTGCTCTCTATACCTCTTGTGGTACTTTGATGTCACACACCGATTGGTCTGATGGAGATGATCCCCTTTCATGTCGAACAATATAATGTAATAATAATAAAATTAATTCAATAAATTATTAAAGGTATAGTGCACCCACTCAAAAATTACAATAATGTCATCATTTACTCACCCTCATTGTTCAAAAGAGTATATGTAATACATTTTATCAAACTAAATATTTCTTGCTGAAGCTACTTTTTGTAATGTCTGTTTCAAGCTTTAAACAAAAACGACTTTAAATTATCTTTTGGAAGTAATTTCTCAGCCAAATTTTGATGTGCGATTAATTTGCGATTCATTCGATTAATTAATCGCCACATCTTGTAATTAATTAGATTAAACATTTTAAATTGCTTTCCAGCCATAGTATTCTTCTGTGTCTGTGTGGGTTTATAAACGATTTACCTTACAAATCTGATGAAATGGTGCATGCTACGTTCCCAGATGCACGTTATAGTAAACCTAAACTCAACAATGAACAAAGAACGAACTGTGAATGGGCAGCTCTGGCACACGCATATATTAAACCTGCATCGCATATATTAATTTAACTGAATCATAGCGTTGGTGAAATTACAATAGAATTATGGTTTATTATGATGTTTAAATGGGTTTAATATATCATGCAGCCTTTGAAAATGGTCTAATAATGCGTTTCATGGATTCTCGTTTTGGTATTTTGCAATCAACAATTTTTTTTAAATGAGTACTCAAACTGAATCGAAGAATCGTGACAGCCCTACATGTGGCCTTTCCAATTTGATTAAGTAATGTGTGAAGTTGCAGACACTAATCATAACTATTTTGGAGTGAACCTTCATGCTTGCTTGAAAAAATATTCAAATTCATACGAAATCGCCACCTCTGAAGCTTTCTGATGAGACTGGGTTGGAAAATAAAGAAAGGCCACACAAAACGACCCACCTAGCAACCCTACAGTAGCCAAAACAAACATCGGCCATCTGACATTAACAACGTTCGATTTTCATTGACGCTAATGGACACAATCATTGCATCTCCAAATGACTTGAGAAGGAGATCCAGCTGGCTTATTTTTATGAGCTCCTAAACAAACGTCAGGAAAATTCCCTAAAATGTCTAATGAAGCCCACAAGCACATAATCATCCAGAAAAGCCTGTCATGACATCACTAGCGGAGCGTGAGAGGGTCTGTCTGATTAGGGATATCGCTAACACATTCCTGATGGGAGAACAATGGCTGTCCTTACTCTCTCTTTTTAACAATGGACTGGTTCATTTGTGTTTATTCATTTAGTCATCAGTCGGGCTTGGCATCTGTAGCGCCTGTTCGCGAAAAGCGCTTGGCACCTGTGCCCAGACACAAGACAGGGCACTGTACGTGAAGTCTTGCGTAACGGCCCACAGTGGTAAGTTTACACAGCTCAGATGACTGAGGAGATACCCAGCTCACAGAGTCCGCCCTTATCACGAAACATCTGATAGTACCAAATCAGCGGAGGTGGGTAAGCCTTCAATGAGGGACAGACCTCACAAGAATTCCTTCTAGAAAAGGAAACCTGCCTGAGCATGGAGGACGACGAGAGAGTATCCGTCGGCGCTTGAGTCACCCCTGACTCTTTGTATTCGAGTCGGCCTGGAGATGGCCCATCGGAGATGTGTCGTCGATCATACGCGAGAGGGTTTTATTTGCTGTCTGCTGAATATATAGCTCTGGAGGAACTACAGTTATGTTCTTAGCAGATGCTCTCTTACTACAAATGGGTTCATAAAGGACTGAAGGCCACTGACAGAACCGACAGCCAATGGGAACCTAAAGGCTAACATAAGAGAACATACAGAGATATAAAAACAAGTAGAAGCAGCATGCAAAGACTATAGGAGTACATCAGTTTGGTTCTGGAAATAACTATAACTCATAAAACTGTAAAGACAGACTTGTCGTAAACGCCGACGTGAGCTAATTTCAGCATTTGCTTGCACTAGTCGGTAATTGCTTTCAAATTTAGAAAGGTCCGTTTTTCTTACCGCCCAGGAGAGGGTTTAGGCTCAACATTTAATTACCTATTTTGTGATGAACAGGTTCATGTGGCAATTTAAATGACATCTCTTAGTTTACAAAGAAGAATTGTAATGAAAAAGTAAATGTATACATATTTGTTTATTATTAAAATGATTTTTAATTAAAATTCATCATCATCATCTTTTTTATTTATATAGTCATGATGAATTTTAAGAATTATTATTATAAACTAAATATTTATATTATTATATTATAAACAAAATTACATCTATCTATCTATGTACCCATTTTATCTATCTACCTATATGATTTTATTTTATTATGTTTATAATATTATAATATATAATATATGACTTATAATATAGGGACCAGGCTTTTACAACTTTAAGAGAAATTAAATTTAATTAAATTACTAATTTATTATTAATATTATTATTATTATTATTATGTATTCACTCAAAATTATTCAGATTGCAAGATTTTATGTTTATGTTTTATGTTTCTGATATTTATGTTTTTGAAGATTTATAAAAGGAGACAAGACTTGGAATAATTAAATATTATTTAATTACTCTATTATTATTATTAATAATAATAATAATAATAATAATAATATTTATAGTTCTGTCAAAATTATTCAGATTGCAAGATTTTATGATGTTTTTAATATTTATTTTTCTGAAGATTTATAATGTAGGAGCCAGACTTGGAGTAATTATTTTTTATTTAATTTAATTTAATTTATTTTTATTTAATTACTAATTTATTATTATTATTATCATTATTATTATTATTATTATCCCTCTATTGTTCTCTCCAAATTATTCAGATGGAAATATTTTATGATGTTTCTGAAGATATATAATATAGGGACCAGACTTGTAGCAATTAAATGTAATTAAATCGAATTACTCATTTATTATTATTATTATTATTATTATTGTTGTTGTTGTTGTTGTTGTTATTACCTCTCTATTGTTCTCTTAAATTGCAAGATTTTTTTGTTTCTATTTATGTTTCTGAATATTTATAATGTAGAGGCCAGAGTTTGAGGTATTTTATTTTACTTTACTTAAGTTTAGTCATTAAGCAACCAAGACTTAGCAAGCAGCACTCAAAATTGCTTTAGAAAATGCAACAATTTGAATTTTTTTTTATTATTTATACACAATAACATTATATAATAATGTTATTTATTATTATTAATCATAATAAAAATGTATAATAAATTATATTAATTTAATAAATAAAATTATGAATTATTAAAAAATATATAGTAACCCTATCATACTTAGCAGTAGCATAAAAACGTTTTTTTAGATGATTCTTTCTTGAAAACTTTCTTGTAAGAGATGTCAATTACATTTCCACATGACTCTGTAAAAAAAAAAAAAAAAAAAAAAAAAAGAAACTACCAACCAAAAAAACCCCCAAAACATTACATTAGCCTGTATTAGCCTGAAAGTGAAAAACTAAAAAATATACCAAAAAAAAAACATTAAAAAGATTATGTAATTCAGAAAAAATTACATGTCAAATTTATTAGTGTTTTATCAATTACTCAATTACTATTCAAGCTAGTTAAACCAAAGCACTTCACTTTAATTCTCTCCCAAAGGGTGAAACATCATATCAGTGCAGTCAGCATATTAAGTTTATTTCATTTTAAATTAATCTGACAGGGACACTCAGTCAAAGCCACGCAGCGGACACTGCTAACACTCTTTAACAGGTACGCCTGTGCACTTACTTTTGTGTCAACAGCTTTTTTCAACAGCTTCAAGTCTTCAAGGGCCGGCGTGCACGATGACAAATGTTGCATGCACGTCTGCAGTTTGCTCTCTGACTGTCAGCGTTAATTGTAGGCCGTTAAGAACTAAATAACACCAGCTCTCAATTAATCAACCAAATTGCAAGCTAACAGCAATAGCTAGCAGACGCCAGCCAGCAGAGGCCATCTGGGGGTTCGGTTAGCGTGCCACAAAGGGGTTCCCACTGCCTGCTGAGGTGAGAGTTCTGTGGTTGGCTCGGCACACAGTGGACGCCACTGTACTGGCCAACGGAGCCCTTAGTGCTCTGCGTCACCAGTGAAGCGGCTGAAAAGAGATGCATTATGGTCAGGTACTTGCCTGTCCTACTGCTGCCCTCTCTCTTTTTTGCTCCTCCTCACCACTCATCCATTTTCGCTCACTTGAAATGTTGTCCTGCTCTTCATGAAAGTTCCTCTCACTGCTCGAGCTGTTTTGCGTCTGGCTGTGGGCAATCAGCACCTCATCATGTCCAGCCACAAGTTCAGATGATTTAAACACTGTATCAAATTCTCTCTCACCTGCCAGCTTCCCTAAAAATGCATGGAACAATTTAAAAAAATTGTTTTAATGCATTTGAGAAAAACAGTTGCATGCATAATGCGTGCAACAAATATAAGTCAACCAGATGATTTACCACGCAGTTGTTTTAAAGGAGAAGTTCACTTCCAGAACAAAAATGTACAGATAATTTAGAGATTATTTACTCACCCCCTTGTCATCCAAGATGTTCATGTCTTTCTTTCTTCAGTCGTAAAGAAATAGTTTTTTGAGGAAAACATTTCAGGATTTCTCTCCATTTAGTGGACTTCTATAATGCCCCCGAGTTTGAACTTCTAAAATGCAGTTTAAATGCAGCTTCAAAGGGCTCTAAATCTAGGTCTTATCTAGTGAAACTATCAGTTACTTTCTAAAAAAAATTACAATTTATATATTTTTAACCTCAAATGCTCATCTTGTCTAGCTTTGCGTCAACTCTGTGTATTCCAGTTTAAGACAGAGTCCCATCTCATTTTCTCCTCCAGCTTCAAAATCGTTCTACATCGCTGCAGAAGTACCAACTCAGTGTTTACAAAGTGAACGTGCAAAGAATATCAAATGCCCTTTACAACAAAAGGTAAAACAGTGTTGTTGCACATGCGCATCACAGAGACGAGAGAAGACGAGTTTTTGAGGTCAAAAAGTATATACAGGTGCATCTCAGTAAATCAGAATGTTGTGGAAAAGTTCATTTATTTCGGTAATTCAACTCAAATGGTTAAACTTGTGTATTAAATAAATTCAATGCACACAGACCGAAGTAGTTTAAGTCTTTGGTTCTCTTAATTGTGATGATTTTGGCTCACATTTAACAAAAACCCACCAATTCATCTCAACAAATTAGAAAAAACATTTTTAGTAAACTGTTGGCTGTATGTTCACTGTACTCGATACTTGGTAGGGGCTCCTTTTGCTTTCATTACTGCCTCATTTCGGTGTGTCATGGAGGTGATCAGTGTGTGGCACTGCTGAGGTGGTATGGAAGCCCAGGTTTCTTTGACAGTGGCCTTCAGCTCATCTGAATTTTTTGGTCTCTTGTTTCTCATTTTCCTCTTGACAATAGCCCATAGATTCTCTATGGGGTTCAGGTCTGGTAAGTTTGCTGGCCAGTCAAGCACACCAACCCCATGGTCATTTAACCAACTTTTGGTGCTTTTGGCAGTGTGGGCAGGTGCCAAATCCTGCTGGAAAATGAAATCAGCATCTTTAAAAAGCTGGTCAGCAAAAGGAAGCATGAAGTGCTCTAAAATGTCTTGGTAAACAGGTGCAGTGACTGGTTTTCAAAAAACACAGTGGACCAACACCAGCAGATGACATTGCACCCCAAATCATCACAGACTGTGGAAACTTAACACTGGACTTCAAGCAACTTGGGCTATGAGCTTCTCCACCCTTCCTCCAGACTCTAGGACCTTGGTTTCCAAATGAAATACAAAACTTGCTTTCATCTGAAAAGAGGAACATCAGTCCAGTTCTTCTTCTCCTTAGTACAGGTAAGACGCCTCTGACATTGTCTGTGGTTCAGGAGTGGTTTAACAAGAGGAATATGACAACTGTAGACAATGACAGGTCTGTGTGTGGTGGCTCTTGATGCCTTGACCCCAGCCTCAGTGCATTCCTTGTGAAGTTCACCCAAATTCTTGAATCGATTTTGCTTGACAAGCCTCTCAAGGCTGTGGTTCTCTCTATCTTTTTCTTCCACACTTTTTCCTTCCACTCAACTTTCTGTTAACATGCTTGGATACAGCACTCTGTGAACAGCCAGCTTCTTTGGCAATGAATGTTTGTGGCTTACCCTCCTTGTGAAGCGTGTCAATGATTGTCTTCTGGACAACTGTCAGATCAGCCCATGATCTTCCCCATGATTGTGTAGCCTAGTGAACCAAACTGAGAGACTATTTTAAAGGCTCAGGAATCCTTTGCAGGTGTTTTGAGTTGATTATCTGATTGGCATGTCACCATATTCTAATTTGTTGAGATGAATTGGTGGGTTTTTGTTAAATGTGAGCCAAAATCATCACAGTTAAAAGAACCAAAGACTTAAACTACTTCAGTCTGTGTGCATTGAATGTATTTAATACTGAAATTACTGAAATAAATTAACTTTTCCATGACATTTTAATTTATTGAGATACACTGTCAATTTGTTTAGAAAAATAACCGATTGTTTTGCTAGATATGACCCTTCTTCATCGGCTGGGATCGTTTAGAGCCATTTGAAGCTGGATTTAAACTGCATTTTGGAAGTTCATACTTGGGGTCACCATACATATCCATTATCTGGAGAGAAATCCTGAAATGTTTTCCTCAAAAAACAATTTCTTTACGACTGAAGAAAGAAAGACATGAACATCTTGGATGACAAGGGGGTGAGTACATTATCTGTAATTTATTGTTCTGAAAGTGAACTAATTCTTTAAGTACGTTTTAGTGGTATTTTAGTATGCGTGTTAAAATTCTGTAATGTGATGCGGCCGCTGCCAAAGCATTACTGTCACTACCGAAACATGGAATGTTTTGTCAAAAATAAAGTATACTGACTTATCAACTAAGATGTTATAATAGTGTTTGGTTTAACGTACATTTAAACTAATGAATCCTTTACTTTGAAATCAGTATGTTCAACTTTCTGCCTTTTACTAAGAAAAACTGGATTTAAAATACAACAAATCTCATAAATCACACTTGAAATATTGTTAAAATTAAAAATTGATACTTATTGTATACTTTCTGAAAATACAATATGAGAATTAACTGCACAATTACTAGTAATGTGTACCTTGGATATTATACAATTTGCATACATACAAAATTTGTGGAAAAAAACAGACAGAATGGTGGATTTGGCGTTACGATTGGTCAGATCGCCTGTCAATCAAGTTTGGAAAAGGGTCAATTCTGACTTTTTTTAAATCCATATACCTATTTAATTTGCTAGACTTAAGTTTTTCGATTATTTTTAATTCAAATCATTATTTTTCTCTCTATGGAACAAGTATGTGTAAATCTACTCTGAGTCACTTTCAAATACACTGTTGTGCTTGTCCACTTCTATGGAAGTTCAAGGCAAAATCCATTGCTCTTCTGTCTTTCATTGAACTGTTTATGGAACAGTCATGTGTGCTCTAAAGTGCTCTAACAGTCCTCTAACGTTTAAGAAAACACACTGTCAGTGTCTCATATATTATTACAGGGAACATTAAATCATCACAATTTGTCTTATACTTTAGTGTAAACAGCAGAGAACACTTCAGTATTTATTGCACTTGAATCAGTTTCACAGTTAGAATTTTACAAAAGGAATCTTTATGCAGCTCTTTTTCACTCAACATAGTGACCACAAACTAACAAAACAAGCAAACAAAAATGTAAAAGAAGTCCATATGACTAGTACACTATTTTCTAAAGTGTCCAAGTTAGTTGGGTGAACTACTGTTTTAATGCATGTTTGCTGGTTCCTGTAGATGTCTAAATTAAAATTAGAGTCTAAATCAGGCATGCATTTAGGAGCAAGACCTTTCATACCCATATTTCTTCACATATTTCTTATTAAATCATATTTATAAACTCGAATTATAAATAGGATCTCTATTGACGGAGGACTTTATTCCAGGAACAGCCTTAATCTGTGCCTGGAAAGGGTCTTTAGAGGAGTTCTGCTCTTGTTCTGTGAAGCACATGAGTCAGTAGGAGAGTGTGCAGCAGGCAGGATGGGTGTCTGCAGGTTTTGTTTGCTTTCTTAAGCCTCAGCTCAGGAGTTGTGCTGTCAGACCAGAGTGTTTGTGATCTATGCAGACTTCAGCTCTACTGCTTAGCATTTCTCACAACAGTTTTCATATTAAGATAATGATATTTATACCCCACATCATAAATATAACTATGGTATGGTATGGTAACTATGCCAACCAGTTAACACTATTAGACAAAAAAAAAAAACACAATTTGGTTCATTTTAAAGTAGCAAGGATGTCCTTACAAGTAATTTTATACATGTTTCACTTTATGTGTAAGGACAAACCTTCACACACACCTATGGAAGCCTATTTCCCCCAGTATGTAAAGATAATTGTGAAAATGCTTAAATTTGTAATGCTTAAAATGCTTAAAGTCTTCCTCGTGAGATACACTACCAGTCAAAAGTTTTTGAACAGTAAGATTTTTAATGTTTTTCAAAGAAGTCTCTTCTCCTCACCAAGCCTTTATTTTATCCAAAATACAGAAAAGCAGTAATATTGTGAAATTTTTTTTTTTTTTTACTGCTTTCTAGTTTAATATATTTTAAAATGTAATTTATTCCTGTGATCAAAGGTCAAATTTCAGCATCATTACTCCAGTTTTCAGTGTCACATGATCCTTCAGAAATCATTCTAATATGCTGATTTGCTGTTTAAGAAACATTTACTATTATTATTATTATTATTATTATTATTATTATCAATATTTAAAACAATATTTTCAGAATTATTTGATGAATACAAACATCAGCATTTATCTGAAATAAAAAGCTTTTGTAACATCATACACTATACCATTCAAAAGCTTTTTTTTTTGGAAAAATATTATAAAAAAATAATACTTTTATTTAGCAAGGATGCTTTAAATTGATCAAAAGTGACAATAAAATAACTTATAATGTTACAAAAGATTTTTATTTCATATATAAATTACACATTTCTATAAATGATACATTTCAGATAAATTTCTATTCATCAAAGAAACCTAAAAAAATTATACTCTGCTGTTTTCAACATAATAATAATAATAATAATTGCTTTTTGAGCAGCAAATCAAATTATTAGAAAAAAAAACTCATGTGAAAACAAACTCAGGATCATGTGACTGGAGTAATGATGGTTAAAAATTAAGCTTTAAAATCACAGAAATAAATTACATTATAAAATATATTCAAATAGAAAAGAGTTATTTTAAACATTAAAAATATTTCGAAACTGTACTGTTTTTGCTCTACTTTGAATCAAATAAATGCAGGCTTGGTGAGCAGAAGAGACTTCTTTAAAACATTACAAATTTTACTGTTCAAAAACTTTTGCCTGGTAGTGTATAAAAGTACGAGAAATACAAACAATTACAAGAAATCAGTGTTGTTATTGTTAACTAAAACTATTAAAAATCTTTCTTGCCAATTGAAATGGAATTAAATGAAAAAAAAAACATTAATATTTTTTATCTTTAACTTAAAAAAATGAATGAATTGGCAACTAACTGAAATATATTTAAGTACTACAATTACTACATTGCAATAAAATAAATTATTTATCTTAAATTTAACTGAAAATTAGAAATGTTGTTTCGAAAACGGACTGTAAATAAATAAGTTTAAATACTATGATTACTAAACTAAAACTGAAATACAATTAATACAATAAATAAAAATAATTGTAATTTAATTAAAATTGTAATAATGTTAATAAAAAATAAAAATGAAAGCTATTTTAACCCTTCCAAAAAAAAAAGTCCACATTTGTTTACATGTTCATATGTGATTTCAATGTTCCAAAACCACATTTCACAAGTATATCACATACTTCACATAGGAATATTATTGCACATATAAAGTTCATGTGGTTTTTCAGTAAGGGAAAAAATATTAATAACCACTAGTAGTATATAATTAATACTAATCATATAGTCATAATTGTGAGACATAAATGCACAATCACAATAAATAAAGTCAACTCTGAGAAATAAAGACACTATTACCTTTACATGTTTTCTTTTTACTCTGAGATGAAGTACAAACAGCTCTGGAATGACAGCTGTATAAGGATGTCCATCAGTGCGTGTTACATCCTCTTGATGAATAACACTCCAGCTGTCAATCAAACCTCTCGTCCTGGAGCCATGTGCAGGTGCTCAAGCGTCAGGCTAGGAAAACTCAGGTGCTTCAGCAAAAAATGAACAAAACACACAAACACTTACATATCTGGTGAGACCTGAAGCAGACTAGAGACAACTTCAAAAAAAAAAAATAAATAAATAAATAAAAGAGCCATGACTATTTCCTAAACTAATCCATGAAATTTGCTGGTGTGATCATATCATCATAATAATCAATAAATATTCTGTCATTTATTCACCCTCATGTTGTTTTAAAGTTGTATGACTTGCTTTCTTCTATAAAACACAAAAGGAGAGCTTATCCAAGCTGCATTTTCATTCAATGAGAGTAACCTGTGGTTGTCAAAAAAAAAAAAACAGTAAGTATTAAAATGACTACACCTGAGAAGCAATCATAGACAGCCAGGATACCCTGGGACTTTGTTGCAATGCATTATGGGATTGTCTTCTTGCCTTATGAGTGATTTTTCTTAAACCACTGGCAAATTTGATCATTTAGCATCTTGTGTGTGATGCTGCTTTATTAGTCTAAAAGAAGACAGATAGCATAACTTCATTCCCTAATATTTAGAACGTCTTAAAAAGTGTCATTTTTGCAAATCGTCATGTTCTTGTAACACACTATTTCACTTGAAATCATTGGATTTATAGCATTCTCTGACGCAGTAAAATCTATAGTAGAGGCCCAAGTTTTTTACTTTTACGTCAGAGTTGCTTTAAATCAGGTCTATCAGCGCACCTCTCCTGTCTCTGTTATTGGAGATGGCTGCAAGTCAAACTTTCCCGAGCAGTGTGGTCACTTGTGGGATACTCCATCATTAAAAACGGATTAACATTAATTTGGTGGCCATTTTACGATGGCAACGTGTGGAATTCGACTTGGACCAACACTTTACACGCTCTTAAAGCTTAATCAAGCTCTCTCCGCTCCTGGAGAAAGAGTGCTTCTCTTTTAGTCAGAGAGTGTCTGAATACAGGCCACTGGAGGTTGGTCTGGATAACTCACTCTCGAATGGACCTTGACGTTTTTATCCTCACTCTTAAAACATAATCACCCAGAGCTAAATGCAGTCTTTCAGGTAAAACGCTTCATGGAATTCTGTCCACGCAGACATCTGTCCTCTCATGAGTTATACGACAGTCCCATGAAATGAATGAGTGTGAGAGGAGATGAGTAAACCTAGAAATAATAAATGAAAAAAGATGAGCGTCACAGCTTGTGCAAACTGTATACATTTGTAATATACAGTAATATTTTAACTAATATTTATTCAGACACCTTCAAAATTTCTCACATTATCAGAGTTTATTCGCTATAGTTTAGAAAATGGTAAAATATGACGACAAATTCAGAACAAATTCATCTTGATAATGTCAGAAACTGATGATAGAAATTTATATCATAAAACATGGTCAGGTTAAAGTGTCAAATCTAATTTTTGGTCCCAAATTTTTATCAATTTTACTGGTAGTAAACTGTATGAAGAATTCAAGCATACATGCAAGCATCAGACCAAAGCAATAAATAACTGAAGCCATTTTAAAATTATTTTAGTGAAAATGGCTGAAAAAGAACCACTAATAATATGATTTAATGGCTTATCAATTTTTTTTTTTTACCAATAGATGGCGCCGTTATCAAATTGATGTGGTGTGTTCTGTGTGAGGTGACAATGGCACACAAAGTTTGGTGTCAATATGTCAAAGCTTTGCAGAGATACAGCCTCAGACGTAGTGTGGCATCATGTCTCAGCTTTGTTGTGTTGCTATAAAAAAAATGGAGAACATGAAAAAGAAACCTGAAATTCATAACTTTTTGTCAACAGTCTGAAAATGATCTGACTCGATTTTGGTGAAAATCAGACTAATGGTCATGGAGGAGTTCGGAAAAGTATGACGGAATCAAAATGACGGACAGAAAGTTCGGCCGACTATGGCAAAATATCTGCATCTGTCAGCATATCTGTCATATCTGTCAGCATGACCCAAGGAATATTTCGAGTCCACTGAGTTTCATTACAAAAGGCTAATGCAATCAAAAGTTATTAGCATTTTGAAAATGTCATTATTAATGGTTAATGAATGGTTTATCACTTTCGACCAATACAGATACAGATACAGCATGGTCTGAAGATGATCTGACTCAAATTTGGTAAAAATTGGACCAACGGTCTAGGAGGAGTTTGAAAAAGTAGGTTTTCAGCATAAATCAAAATGGAGGACAGGAAGCTTGGCTGACTATGGCAAAATTGGCATCTATGTTGTCAGCATGACCGAAGGAATATTTTGAGTCAATTGAGTTTTATTACAAAAGGCTAAAGCAATCAAAAGTTATTAGCATTTTTGGAAATGTCATTATTAATGGTTAATGAAAGATTTATCACTTTTGACCAATAGGTGGTGCTGTTACCAAATTGATGTGGCATGGTCAGTGTAAGGTGACAATGGCACATACAAATTTTGGTGTCAATATGTCAAAGCTTGGCAGAGATACAGCCTCAGACGCTGTTTGGCATGATTCCAGCAGATTCGTTGATGTGTTAAACGGTAACTGTTTCAGATATTGAAACGAAATACATAACTTTTTGCCAGCATGGTCTGAAGATGATCTGAGTCAAATTTGGTTAAAATTGGACCAACACTCTAGGAGGAGTTCGAAAAATTAGGTTTTCAGCATAAATCAAAATGGAGGACAGGAAGCTTGGCTGATTATGGCAAAATTGGTATCTATGTTGTCAGCATGACCGAAGGAATATTTTAAGTCAGCTGAGTTTTATTACAAAAGGCTAAAGCAATCAAAAGTTATTTAGCATTTTTGGAAATGTCAATATTAATGGTTAATGAAATATTTATCACTTTTGAACAATAGGTGGCACTGTTACCGAATTGATGTGGCATGGTCAGCGTAAGGTGACAATGGCAGTCAATATGTCAAAGCTTGGCAGAGATACAGCTTCAGATGCAGTTTGGCATGATTCCAGCAAATTCGTTGATTTGTTAAATGATAACCGTTTCAGATATCGACACGCAATACATAACTTTTTGCCAGCATGGTCTGAAGATGATCATCAAATTTGGTGAAAATTGGACCAATAGTCTAGGAGGAGTTTGAAAAAGTAAGGGTCAGGGTTGTTATAACACACACACACACACACCAAGTTTGGCCTCAATACGGCAAACAATTGCTGAGATATAGCCTCACATCCAATTTTGTGTGCTTTCGTCTAATTGGTTCGCACAATATTCAAGAACGCTTTGACTTATCAATTTGAATTTCATAACTTTTTGCCAGCATGGTCTAAAGATGATGACAGTCAATTTTAGTGAAAATCAGACAAACCGTCTAGGACAAGTTTTAAAAAGTAGGTTTCTCAAACTATTAAAAACCTTACTATTGACCTTACAAATGTTACATTTTGGTATCCATTTGACTCAGCATGATCCAAGGATTCAGTAAATATATTAAGTGTAAATTTATTCAAGAAATTATGCTGCCAATTTGCTTTTTATTGCCATGTCAAACATTGTGTGCAGTTCTATGGAAACACTTTTCCACAAAGTTTTTGATTCAAAATCATAAATAAAAGAAAAATGCAGTTATTTATTTAATATATTTGAATATATCAAATATATTTGATATAATTTACAAAAATATTTTACAAAAATCTAATTTGTCAATTTATTTACCATCATGTTTATTCGCTCATATGGTTTCTCCATTTTGAAACCAAAGGGTGGCACTTTGTAAAGATTAAGCTATTATTTGAAATTCTTTTCCCTTTCACAGCAGTTATTCATGCATATTTATATATGCAACATAAAGACACATTGTGCAAGCTTTTGACGTCAATGACACCACAGGTCATCATTGGTTTTCATGTCATGTGACCAAATGAGATGCCGCGAGATTGACTATACAAAAGTGCAAATGAGATTTTATTGCTATATTAGCTTATGTAAGGAAGAGCCTGACATTTATCATATGGCTTCAGAGGACTGTTATAATGCTTTAATGGTGCCGTTTTTGCCTTTTTATAGCTTGATTGCCTCTGGTCACTGTATGCTTTCATATGGAAAAGAGCAGACGTTCTGCTGAAATCTCTTTTTGTCTTCCACTGAAGAAAGAAAGTCATGCGGGTTTGGAACAACATGAGGGTGAGTAAACGATGACAGGCTTTTCATTTTTGGGCGAACTATCCCTTTAAGCTTTAATAAAGCACAGCACTCATCAGTCACAGTCTAAACATCTACTCTAACAATGCAGATACTGTATACAGTATATAATAGAATAAAAGCCCCACAGACCCTCTTAAAAGATAAACAAAGGGGAAATAACGTATTAGTGGTGACTAGCTGAAAAACATGTTTGGACATGCTCCTCTACACACACACACACACACACACACACACACACACACACACACACACACACGTGTACACGTTAACTTTGTGTTGATGCCAGTGGCTTGTGTAGACATCTCATTGACATATCAGAGATGCTTGGCTTTGTTCTTGCTCAGATGTGGTTTAGAACAAAGAGGATTGTGGGTAATGCCGGGCCTCACCGCAGGAACGGATGGACAGGTTTACAGATAGATGGTTTTACGGGATGCCTTCCTTTTCACTGCATGACACTTACAGCACTAATAAAATCAGACAAATGGGCTCCACATGAGAGTAACATGACATCAGAGTAAATCAATACTTCTCATCTCTTCAAACCGAGAGAATTTGTCTTTGTGCGGGTGGCCACACCTGTGCACACATCTTACGTTACGGCCTGTGTAATATTGAAGGTCAGTATTTGACCACTTAAAAGGAAAAATGCATGTATTGCTTATCTTTTCAAAATGTAAATTGCACTGCCTTGCAAATGACTGTTATTTTTCGACTGATATCACTAAAACACCTACTTTTCATTCCCTCTGAACTAACCATCTGCCTTGTAATTCTCACTTTTTACAATCCAATCAATTCCTAACGAATTAGTCTTGGCCCATGTTTTATTTTCTTGTTGAACAACTTCTTTTACTCAGAAATATATCAGATTAAGGAGGTTGAATAGGTCGCAATTAGAATAATAAAATTACTAATTATTAATAATAAATAAAAAAAAAGCTAATAAAATTGAAATAATATGCACAACATTTATGATATTACAAAATATTCATGTGTCACTCTCTCATAGTTACATGGTGAGTAGATAGGTCCCATCATTTTGAAGTAAATGTGTTCAAAAGTCTGTAAATCTGTGTGTAACTTTGAGGAACGTCACCACCGAACACCTTTTTTCTGCAATTAATCACACATTTTTGAGAGTTATTCCATAACATGTAGTTTTTATATGTGTGCAACTGTTCAAAAGTGTGCTAGCTAACCATGTGTTGATTAGCATCT
Organism: Cirrhinus molitorella; assembly: GCA_033026305.1. Classification (NCBI taxonomy): domain Eukaryota; kingdom Metazoa; phylum Chordata; class Actinopteri; order Cypriniformes; family Cyprinidae; genus Cirrhinus; species Cirrhinus molitorella. Next base: position 37,718,743 of record CM065126.1, read on the forward strand.
TTGAGCTAGGTTCAAAAGTATCTAAAATTGTCAACTACCGAAACAGCCATGACCGAAACGTCATCGTTGTTCCAGTAGTGTCAAAATGAAATGCATAATCCTTTATTGGGGGGAAATAAACACAATTTTAGTAGTTGTGCAATTTTTTGTAAGTATTGCAGTATGTTTTAGTATGTGGGTTAAAATTCTGTAATGTGATGAGGTCCAAAACATTACTGTCACTACCGAAAATGTGCTGTCACAACCAAAACATGGGATTTTTTTGTAAAAAATATAAGTATATTAAATTATCAACTAAGATGTTATGTCTGGTTCAATATATATTCATACTAATGAATCCTAAAGTTTGAAATCTGATGATCTACTTTTTGCCTTTTACAAAAATTTGGATTTAAAATGCAACAAATCTCATAAATCACACTTGAAATATTGTTAAAATTGTAATTGTTGTTGATTTACCTCTGAAAACTTTTTAATAAAATAGCAAAAAGGAAAATTTGAATAACTCTTATTATTAAATGATTATTGATGATATTACTGTGTTTCGGTAGTGACAAATTTGGGGAGAGGACAAATATCCCAAAACTTTCTGAAAATACAATATAAGAATTAACTGCACAATTACTAGAAATGTGTACCTTGGACATTATACAATTTGCATACATACACAATTTGTGGAAAAATACGCATTTTTGTTCAACATGTTTCCAACTCTGACTTTGCACCAATTCTGTAGAATGGCCCGTATATTTATTTTGTATATTTTTTTGTGGAAATACTCCAAAGTATAAGATTTTATAAATATCCATGTTGAAATTTGTTGTGCTTATTGTTGCGCTTATTATTTTTTTTGCAAATTCTGATATTTTTCAGGATTCTTTAGCTCAAATTAATTAATAAGTTAAACATTCCAAATGAAAAAAGTGTTTACTGTCTCTTGATGAATTTAATGCATCCTTGCTGAATAAAAGCATTAATTTCTTTTAATAAATAAATAAATAAATCTTACTGACCCTGAAGTTTTAGTCAGCAGTGTATCTTTTGTTTTATCTTTTTGTTTGCAAAATGTTTTACTTGAACAAAAGTGTGATTGTGTTACATTTCTTTCAAAGAAATTATAGGCTACCTGGTTTTATATTTTGCATCTAATGCAAAAACAATCTGAAATTTTTTGACAGATCCGACTTAACATACTTCATAAATATATACAAGCACGCGGAAAGAAAGGCAAATTAAATGATAAATCATGTAAAGAAGTGACTTTCTTTCTGTGGGAAAGTGTTTGTGCAAGTCTCTCAGAGGTGCTGAAGGGATTCAGAGATGTTTTTAGGTAAAGAGAAAATGTTCTTTGATGTCTGAAATCCCATATCTGTGGTTTTGTTAGTGAATGAAGCTCCGAGACTCAATCAGACAACCAGCATGGGAAACCCCTCATGACAGGAGACCATACACACACACACACACACACACACACACACACACACACACACGTGCACGTATTTATGACAACACCCACACACATACCAATTGTGTGCATACTTATACAAATACCCTTTCTTTCTCTCATCATTCTATCATGCACAACAATTAACCAGGAAAACAAAGAAAAATCCCAGTAATTTCTCATATTTTCAGTCAATAACCTCAACGTCTCAAACTGAGCTTACATTTACCAAGAAAGCAGAGATCTAAGTATGAACTCAAACATTTCTCATTACGTTCTTCCAAGACCAAATGCTCCTACCCACATTAATTCTATAGCTTTACACGTTCACTGCATTTCAACAAGTGTCTAATCTGAATCAGTTGAACTAAATTAGCTATAAAACAGCAATAAAGTTTCACTCTAGGTTGCAGCAAGTGCATGTTTTCAGAAAGACAATACACACAAATAAAACACTATTTGAAACACACACATACACACACCCAGCAAAATACCTTGTGCATGATATCAGATGCTGGTGGCTTGAAGGCTGTGAGCCCTGTGAATGCCTACATAAAGATGTGTTTGTTTTCTTGTATTCATCACTGTCTCAGTTCCACATATGACAACAGATTCTTGTTTACCTTTCACTCCCCTGCTGCACTTCCTGTTGTTTGTGACCTCTCCTTTATTGCCTCACAGATACAGGTACGCCTTATCACCGAACTCTTCTTTCTTCTGCCCTCTCAAAGTTTCCGATCCTTTAAAAGCTCTGCGCTTGCATCTCAGTCGGTCGCTATGGTTATGTTTTGAGGCCTTTGTGTCTTATTTGGACGGCTGCGTTCGTGAAGGTGGAGGAGAGAGAATGAGAGATAGATCAAGAAAAAGAAAACATGACATGGAAAAGTTGAGAAACATATTGAAGATGAAAGCTCGGCATTAGGGAGTAGAGATAACAACACAACTTTTATCTACATCTGTTCCTTAAAAGAACATGCAATGAACAGAATCCTTCTGGTGTCATTTTCCTCCTGATGAAATACTTAAACCTGCACCTTTGGCTTCATGAAGAATCTTTAACATTCATGGACCACAAAAGGCTTTTCAGTGTGCTAAAGAAACTGTTCAATAAAAGGTTCTTTGGGGAACCAAAAATGGTTCTTCTGTGGCATCAATTCTTTAGAAACCTCTATTTTTCAGAAGAATCTAAAGCCTAAAACAAAATAGTACTGACCTAAGATGTAAGATATATCATATAAAAGATGTTTACATATAGTCCACAAGAGAAAATAATAGTTGAATTTATACAAATGCTCAAATGTTTACATACACTTGATTCGTAATACTGTGTTGTTATCTGAATGATTCGCAGCTGTGTTTTATTAGTTTTGTGATAGTTGTTCATGAGTCCCTTGTTTGTCCTGAACAGTTAAACTGTCAGAAAAGTCCTTCAGGTCCCACAAATTCTTTGGTTTTTCAGTGGTTTTGTGTATTTGAAGCCTTTCCAACAATGACTGTATGATTTTGAGATCCATCTTTTCACACCGAGGACAACTGAGGGACTCATATGCAAGAGAAGGTTCAAACACTGATGCTTCAGAAGGAAATGCAATGCATTAAGAGCCAGGGGTGAAATCTTTTTGATTTTGACGATTAGGGTAAATTCAACTTATTTTGTCTTCTGGAAAGCATGCAAGTATCTTCTGTAGCTTCTGAAGGGCAGTGCTCAATTAAAAAAAAAAAAGATTTTTAGGCAAAGTAAGAAAATTGTACACATCATCATTCTGTTCAAAAGTTTTCACCACCTGGCTCTTACACTGCATTGTTTTTCCTTCTGGAGCATCAATGAGCGTTTAAACTCTCTGTAATAGTTGCATGTGTGTCCCTCAGTTGTCCTCAGTGTGAAAAGATAGATCTCAAAATCATACAGTCATTGTTGGAAAGTATTCAAATACAGAAAAATGCTGAAACACCAAAGAATCAGTTGGACCTGAAAGATTTTTCTGAAGAACAGCAGGCAGTTTAACTGTTCAAGACAAACATGGGACTCATGAACAACCATCACTAAACAAAAAAACAAAAAACAAAAAAAACAGCTGTGGATCATTCAGGTAACAACACAGTATCAAGAATCGTGAACAGGGTTCTTTTTATAAATTTAACTATGATTTTCATAATTTATGTGAAATATTTTATTCAGGTCAGTACTACGTAAAAAATAACATGCATTTTGTATGATCCCTCTTATTTTGGTAAAATAATTAACATTTTGCAGATTCTGCTAGGTGTATGTTAACTTTTGACCTCAGCTGTATTTGCTCAACATTTACTCACCCTAATGTACCTAAAAGTTAACATCTTGTCAAGTGAAAAGCTGTGTTTTGTAATAAACAAATTCATCATCAATGCGTCTGTAACTTCAAATCGTTTCTATTCATAATATTGCTTTGGACTCTCATTCGGACAGCACCCATTCACTGCAGAGGATCCATTAGTGAGCAAATGATGTAATGCTACAATCCTTCAAACATGTTCTGATGAAGAAACAAACTCACCTACATGGCCTGAGGGCAAGTAAATTTTTAGCAGAGCGGCTCGCTAGATTTTGCAACAGAGCATGTGTGTTTATGATATTACATCAGCATGTAGTCATTTACTCACACCCTTATTGGTATGCATAGTGGCAGAGGAGGACACTGAGGCCTCAAAACAGTTGTGACATCACTATAAGGAAGTGCTTTGAAGGGGATAAGGGCATAGGGACGTCCTGACAGCACAATGTTAGCATTATTATGATTATATCCACTGGACCTTTATCTACGGCAGAGATTTAAGGTAAGACATGATAAGCATCACTTTCCCGTTACGGGCACAAGCAGTATCTCTGGTTTACAGTCCAAGACATTCGCCTCACACTGATCAAAGCAAACGGCTGAGACGCTGGACCCTCACAGCGCTGCAGGATGACATTTTGCCCGAGCCAACATCACACATACGTCACGTACATACAGAGAGGCATTTTAGTAAACATCCTTATCGAAAACCATAATTGCAGTTCAAAGTCTCAAGCAGTGATCTCATTTTTTGTTTGATTTCATTATATTTGACTTGAAATGAAAATAAGATCATTAACCATATTGCAAAAATATCTCCTTTTTATTACTGTAATGCAATAAATAAATGAATAAATTAGATTTAAATCTACAAAAAAATATTGTACTGTAAAATGCAAAACAAAAAAAACCTAATGAAAATCACCACTGAGAATAATAATAAGAATTATTATCAAATTCATTTCTATAAATTAAATAAACAAAACGTTTTAGTTGTTAATAAGACTAGTACGTAAAATGAAAGTAAAACACCCAGAGGTAAGAGAACAATAAATTGAAAACAATATTTTTTTGCATTTCAGGGTTCATCGTTTTCCTGAGATTTACACAAGGGTCAAATACTGCACTTAATGCTTAGGTCATAGCGCCACCTGCTGGTAACAGCAAACATCCTTCTTATAACACAGCATCGTGTCCCCGTGTGATATGTTTATGAAAATCACAACAGCAGATACAGTAAGGGTGCAAAACATCATAAAAGGTCCTAAAAAATACAATTGATTTTCTTAATGCAAACTATATTTACGGTGTAGGCTTGATTTTGGCATTGGTGCAGATCTAATGAGAGACAACAGACATTTAAATGTTTGATCAAAATTATTGCTAGGGACAATTTAGCAGTTGATGAATTTTGGCAGTTTGTAGTGACATTTCAGCGTCCCTGCTAAATTCTACACTCTTAAAAATCATAAGCGATTTTGGAAGCTATTCTGACCTTAAATATGAAGAGGTCAAATAACAGATTAATGAGTTACTCCAAATTGCACAAGCTTATGTAATTGTAAGCATTATGTAAGAATTTTGTAAGTGACTTTTCTTTCTGTTTGTGTGTATTCTTTTGTTTTTATAACTGTACTGCTTTAATGGTTTGATGTTTTGTACAATTTAATAAAAAAATATTATACACTTCGATACAAGCTCCGAAGTCCCGATCTGAATCCAAAGTTCTGATCTAAATCAAATGATTTGCGAACCTGCTCCAAGGTCCCGATATGACTCAAATGGTTCGCGAACCCGCATCAAATCCCGTTCTGAATCAAATGGTTCGCAATAAGCGCCAAAAGTCCCGATCTGACTCAAATGATTCGCGAACCCACTCCAAATGATTTGCGATCCGTTGTCCCGATCTGAATAACAATTCGCGAACCATAATTTCAGATCAGGATATCGGAGCTCAGTTCACAAATCATTCAATTCGCGAACCCGCTCCGAAGTTCCGATCTAAATCAAATGATTCGCAATCCGTTGTCCCGATCTGAATCAAATGATTTGCTATATGCAACGTTCTGATCTAAATTAAATTATTTGTTACGCTCGAAGTCCCGATCTGACTCAAATGATTCGCGAATCCGCATCAAATCCCGTTCTGAATCAAGTGGTTCGCAATCAGCGCCCAAAGTCCCGATCTGACTCAAATGATCGCGAACCTGCTCCAAAGTTCCGATCTAAATCAAATGATTTGCGATCCGTTGTCCCGATCTGAATAACAATTCACGAACCATAATTTCAGATCAGGACATCGGAGCTCAGTTCACAATCATTCAATTCGCGAACCCGCTCCGAAGTTCTGATCTAAATCAAATGATTCGCAATCCGTTGTCCCGATCTGAATAGCCTATATGCGACGCTCTGATCTAAATTAAATTAAGTTAAATGATTCGCGAACCCGCATCAAATCCCGATCTGAATCAAATGGTTCGCGATCAGCGCCCAAAGTCCAAATCTGAATCAAATGAACGCAAACCCGCTCCGAAGTTCCGATATAAATCAAATGATTCGCGATACGCTGTCCGAAGTCCCAAACTGACTCAAATGATTCACGAACCCGCTCCGAAGTTGCGATCTAAATCAAACAATTCGCGATAGGCAAGTCCCGATCTGAATAAAATGATTCGATATGAAGTTCCGAACTAAATCAAATGATTCGCGAACGCTCCAAAATGTGAATCATTTTGTGACGCAAATGGTTTAACTTGTTTTTTTTTTTTTTGAGAAATTATTGTTGTAGCCTATCTGATTATTATTCTATTACATCATAATCAATGTAAAAAGAAGCAGACGAACACAAACCTGTAAAACAACAAAGTTAAAGAGAGTGAACTTTATCATTTAACTGTTTAAAACACTTAGGCTACATTATATGTTCTTACTCCGCACCTGTATTAAAGATGCATCCTTTAATGCGCTTGGTTTTATAGCGTATTTACTTGAACTTCCCAGGTAATATCGGTGGTAGGCCTATGACATTTTTAAGATGCGGCCGAAACAACAATGGTTACATAGGCCTACACACACATTTAATTGCTTGGTCAAAATTATTGTTAGAGACGATGCAGCATTCGCTGCACATTGTAGGGGCATGTCCCTACTAAATTCTACGCCGTTGAATATAATTACTCTCTGTCCTTAAATTTTGTGGTGAATATGGATTCATTTGTTTACACGGCTGCCTCGAAAACCTAATCATACCATCTGGCATTTTATAACTTTGATAAAACATTGTAGTAACATTGTCTATTTTATCTTGATCAGATTTTGGATCCTCGGGATTACACACAAAAGCTCTGTTCGTGGTATTTATTTTCGTATCTCTCCTGTATCTCACTTCCTCTCCCACATCCTGTGGCTGTCAGAGGTAAACTCATCTAAGCTGTAGTAGGGGAAAAGACAGTGCGGCACAGTTTGACTTTACTGGCAGCGATGAGGGCTCGAACCCTGATGCTATCTGTCCTGTTCTCATCAACACACGTTTCCTGTGTACATCACAAAAAAGCACTTTCCGATGCTCTCAGTGTAATAAACTCTGTTTGATGCTCAGCATGGTCAACATTTTGCAAAATGCTATTATTATTATTATTATTATTATTATTATTATTATAATATCTTTTTGCATTGTTTTATTTTGTATTATACTGCATTTTTCCGGTTAGTGTTAATGTTTCCATTGTACTTATTTGAATGATAAATGTATTTATTAAGATTATTTTGACGTTTTCTGTAAGTCAGGCATTGTACACAAGAGGGCGCTAGTGGCTAAATGATAAAACTAAGTTCGATTAAGCGATTTATTTATTGTGTATGTACATGGATAAAACTATAAAAGATAAAATGTATAATATGGATGTTTTATAAATTGATGTTTGTTATGAAAAACTTTTTTTATGCGTTATGCAGCTCACAAATATTAATTTGCTTACACCATTTATTTTTTTCACTGCTTCGAGCGTTTGATCACGTAACCTCATTAACATTAAGGTCTCAGACATTTACCAAAGCAAGATTGGCAAATTCACTGACCAGCCTCAGTCAATGTCCGCCAATCAGCCAGCGATGGGCGGGGTTTTCCGTGGTCAGCGCGGAGGTGGGCGGGGCTGTACAGGTACTGTATACACTCACTCGCGTCCTCCAAACACAATTGTTGATTCACACTGGGACGCACACTGGACAAGCTCAGTCACATCGGATCTCGTTATTTCCTCGCCTCTTTGGAAATGTCTAAACAGAACGTCTGATAATGTTGGGAAGAAAAATACCTGGGTCAGGTGTGCTGACCGCAGCTGCAGGAATGGACCGGGGGAGAACAGGAGAGAGACTGCACGCAGCGCTGGCCGGACTGCAAGAGCTGCATTTCCTCCGGGACAAACAGAGTGCCATGGTGCACTGGGCTCTGACCCTGAACAGAGAGGAGCCCGAGACATCAAAACATGAAAACGTGAGCACAGAGGAACTGAGACTGGAGGCAACACTTACTCTACTCAAACAACAACTGGTAAGACATCTTATGAATAAAGTCAAAGTATGTTTTTTTTTTTTTTTTTGGTGGCAATCGTATTCAGTGGATTTTATTTTATTTTTTTGCTAACAGGTGGGCAACAAAATATAAAAGTATAAATGCATATTTAAATGTACTTTGCAATTAATAAATGTAAATCAGTCAAACATCAGTCAAATATTATGCTATTAAGGCTTTTACTTGCCTTACTTTTATGGAGCTTTGACAAAGACTGGAAACTGGAATAAATAGCTCTAGTCATATGACTATTTACACCAGCCAAGTAAAAAATGCTCAGGACATCAAAACAGTTTGCCCTTTCACTTATCGCTAACAAAACTATGTAAAATACATGAATTACTCTTTTAAAACTCTTCACATGTAAATATAAAATTTGGTTACAAATGTTTAAACAAAAATAGGGTCTGCCGTGATCATTTTGAATGAATGTAGGCAGATATGTGGTTAGTCAATTGAGTGGATTTTCCAGAAGCAAATGAGTAGTTTTACTGTAGTGTATTTTGTGCATGGTTCATCAGTGCCCTTGATGACTGAATTCATTGCAGAATCACAGGCTCAGCTGGGGGTCATATAGTGAGGGGTCATAAATCAAGGGCTCTGAGGGGGGCCAGTCCGTTTCTGATGATTAACCCAATTTAATGAGAATGGCAACAGAGGAACTGTGGCCCGGTCGGCGACACAGATTTGACCCCGTAGCCAATGCACGTTTGAACCTTTTGGACTTTTGTTGAACCCTTCTAATGCTCGACGGTCAAAGTGACTCTGGTCTATAGACATTAGAGCCATTTAAATCAATCACAAAATGGAATCTCTTTCCTAAGCACAAGGAAACTGCACAGTTGATATCATCTACAATAAAAGTTCCACCAATGTGGATGTATGTGTGCACTAAGAGTACATTTCTAAAACAGAAAACTAAAGAATAGCAATTTGCTTATAGTTATGCTCTGCTCTAAATCAGCTAGAAATTGCTCACTGTGCAAATCTTTACAAAGAAATGATTCATTCAAAAATGTCTAGGAACCCTGAGACAACATCTGGCAGGTCTACCTTCATATTTATTCGAAATCACTACCCAGCTGCAACAGAAACCCTAAAGTTAAGAAAACCCTTCGTTATAACATTAACCGTATTATCAATAAGGATTTTCTCAGTTTAAGTGGTTTGTTTTAACTGGCTGTATATATAGTTTACAGTAATACTCCTCAGATAAAATTGGATTAGCGTTCCTCATTGTTCTCTTTCACGAACCGGCAAGTATAAAGAAGACAGATTAAAATTTGTGCGCTGTCAGAGTTTGGCACAGGTGTGACTCTTTACTTTGCTAAGCTGGTTTACAGTCAACCATTGTAGATAGATGCTCTGTATTTGGCATGCCATTTCCTCTGGTTCCTATGCATTTGCTTTACACAATAGTTTGTTCCCCTCTCCAGGAGAGAGATTAGTAATCTTACAGCACTTCCCCCGGGCTACCCTTTATCCTTGCCTAGTTAATAGTCAACCGCTCTCCTTCTTTATTTGCTTCCTCTCTCTCTGTCTTTTCTCCTCGTCTACGTCGTATAACAGCAGGAGTCATATCAGCCATTAAATGTCTGGAAGTATCCAGTTTTCCATGTTTTCCTGTGGTTAGTTTGGAATCAGAGAGTGAAAAATATGTTAACAAAGAACACTTAGTTATGAGTTTATTGCACTTCACAGTTCTTAAACTTTCAGCTTAGTATTTGTAGCATGAATACTGAGTTTATATACTGCACATGTGGTTAATAAATGTATTAAACATGATGCATGATATGAAGGTGGTGTATTCGCAGTTGCAGAACATGTTGAGACTGATATATGTGAATGTGTGTCGTACCTGCAGACACGTCTACGCAAACAGGATGTGGGATTGAAGACTCATCTCCAGCAGCTAGATCAACAGATCAATGACCTGAAACTGGATGTGTGTAAAGCATCCACTGAACACCTAGAGAGTGACAGCAGACCCAGCTCAGGTGACTAAACCCATTCACATTTGCCAGCACCAAATGGAATTGTAAATGACATATTACACACTTCAACTTGTAAAACTGTACACTAGCTTCCAACATTTTTAGAACTAAAGAACAAGAAGTATTTTTTGTTACAGAAATTAACAGTGCTAATTTTTACTCCCAGGGTTCTACGAGCTTAGTGATGGTGGTTCAGGCTCACTGTCAAATTCTTGCACCTCCGTCTACAGCGAGAGTCTCTCCTCCTCATCTCAATCCAGTCTGCTTCCTCATCTTTCCACCTCATATGCGCCACATGGCCGAAGTGGTTCCAGACAGACCGGTGTGTCCCGCCGTTGTTCTGCTGATGAGAGCACTGCCCAGTCCGATACACCACGATCAGGAGTGAAGCTCGGTAGCAGTTGCATACGAACGGCATCGGCTCGAGCAGAAAGAGCAAGACAAAGACCTGTTTCCACAGGTAAGGTTTGAACAAAAAACTATGTGATATATGGATGAAACTTCTTGTGGGCACTAACCAGCTTCTGAATTGTAAAGTATATTATCTTGATGCTATTTTTCTTGTGTCTTTCTTTCAGGGGACCTTGACCGAATGATTGCACCTGGATTTAGCTCCTTCAAATCTACTGATGTGAAGAGCTCAACCCCTTGTGGTAGCCTCCAAAACCCTTCAGTAGACCCCAAATACCAGAGTAACCTGGTGTCTAGCAATGGGGCGGAAGTGTACAGTTACCCCAGTCCACTGCATGCTGTGGCCTTACAAAGCCCCATCTTCAGTTGCACCGCTGATCAGGGAAATCCAGTAGCACTTGATGGAATGTCTGGAGTGGGTCTTGAAGAGGAAAACCAAAACCCAAATGAAGGGTCCACCAATTCCAGGTCTGCCGGATACATCAACAAGCTACTACAGCGAAGCTCCAGTAAGATAAACCTGTCAAACAGCATAAAAAGAAATGACACTGTTAGCAGCACACAGGAGCAAATATCCAGATCCCAGGAAATGTCCTACAGACATCTGAATGGTCTTCAACTGTTGGGATCCCTTCAACAAATAACAATGCCCTTAGAAAATGCACTGGAGACTGGAAGAACATCTTCAGCACTAAACAGAAATCAGCAGCAGAGGAACGCACCAGGTCTGGAGCCCAATTCCGAAGCAATTGAGGTCCAGATATTGTGCCACGGCACACTCCCAGCACCTTCCATGGATGTCCAAAGTAATTCTTTTCCCATAAAGAATGCCTCAATCAAGTCTGATAATGGACTCTCAGACAAAGGTAGTGGACATTTTTCCAAGGAGTCATCAATGGTCCCCAAACCAGTTGAGAGGAGATCAAGTTTTACCTTCAGAAGAGAAGACGGTAGATCTTCTCTTGGTGACAAGGGTGGCACACCTCAGTCAGAGTTTGTCCATGCACAGTTCGTTCCCGCAGGGTCTCAGAGGGTGAAAGTGCGTCAGGCAGACAAGAAAACGAAATCTGTAAAACTGAAAAAGAAGAGCACTGAGAAGCCTTCAGCAAAGAAACTGCAGCAAAAACACTTGTCTCGAGAGTTCTGCACGAAAGGCCGAGCTGACTCAAAGCAGTCCAGCTCATGCAAAGGCAGAGTGACAAATCTGGAAGAGTCTCAGATGAACTCTTGCTCAGATTGCAGTTGTAATGGACTTCTCAACTCGCACTGCATCCAGAGCCAAAAGTCCACCAAGTCTCGTAAACTCCCTGAACCTGTGCACCTTCCTCTAGACCAAGCCAAAAAGAAACAGAGTTCTCGGAAATGGACTTCCGCCTCTGAGATCCCCTTGCCCCCAACTCTCCACACCCAAAGATCCAAAGAGATGCTAATCTCTCGAAAGAGCGCCATGGTAAGGAGTGTTAGTGCCAGGCCTCGCTCCGGTCAATGGGGCTGTCCTCCACGAGCCCTGCCCCACTCGCTGTCCACCTCCTCTTACTTCAGTTACTTGGAATCTAGATATCCGGCAGCTCCAGTCTCCAACCGCTATCCTCCTCGTTGCGAGTCAGAGTTTTCTGAGTACTCTGCAGAGTGTGCGTCGCTCTTTCACTCTACTATCGCAGCAAGCAGTGATGGAGAGTTGAGCGACTACACCACAAACCGTTTTGGAGACAGCGAGTCTAGTCAGGGCTCTCAAACAGCCTCAGACTCGGACAGCAGCCTCTCGCTGGATGAGGAGGACCTGTTGGAGGAAGAAGAAGAAGATGAAAATGGTTTAGTGTGGGCTCAGGCTGCGATGGGGACCACGGCAGCAGGCTTTTCTCTTCAGCAACACCATCGCTCAGAACCATCAGCCTGTCGCATTAAAGCTTCCAGAGCACTGAAGAAGAAAATCCGCCGCTTTCAGCCAGCTTCACTCAAGGTTATGACTTTGGTGTAGCTTCATTAAAACTTCGGATGGATCCTGTCAAGTAAACCTTTAGCTTCATCTGAAATTTGGGACTCACAGGAGCCATTTTTAACAGATTTAGACTGGTTATGGTTTACTTGCACTTATGATCCAAGCAAACTCGTAGGAGTATTTGAAGATGCCAAGTCCAAAGATGCAATGTGCTGTAATGGCCAAGCCCAATTACTGATCTCCACCCAACTTTACCCAGAATACTTCTTGAGCATAATACTTGAGCAGTTCTGTCATATTTCATGACTTCTCAACAACACCAATCAGGGCTGGTGAACATCGGTCCTGGACAGCCACACTCACCTGCCTGTAGCTTTCTAGAAACTCTTAGACCTTCATTAGCTCATTCAGGTGTAATTAAAAAGGGTTGGAGTTGAACTCTGCAGGACTGTGGCTCTCCAAGATCGATGTTGGCCACCCGTGCTATATCCTGTAAATAAGGTCTTTGAATATCTTTACAAAATTATGTGTAATCACAACCACTGTAAATAGCACAATGAAAACTGCTTTGGGAACAAAACTGTACTTGATGTAAATCAATAAAAATGTTGCCTTTTCATGTTCATTTTAAGCTGTGCATTTGATTTTTCTCTCAAAATAATTAATTTCTCTCATGTTATTTAAAGACATTTTCCTTTACTTTTTTATGCATATTATCTACTTTCAAATTAAAAACTTTTAGCAAATTCCTGATGGTTAATGGTAAACAAATTTGGCTTGCTGTCCTCAACAGAGGCTCAAACCCGAGGTTCAGCTTGAGCTTCAACATTAACGCCCCATTGCGGTACTACATAGAGGGAAAATAACAGAATTAGAGGTGGAGATGGGGAGGTGGAGGGATGCCAGAAGAATTGTCGCTGGGATGGCGCACTCACTAATGCTTATATGTTAGCCTGGACCACAAAACCAGTCATAATGGTACTTGTATGGTTTGTTAGGGGCAATAGGACAACATTTTGCCAAGATACAACTATTTGAAAATCTGGAACCTAAGGGTGCACAAAAATAAATATATTGAGAAAATTACCCAAATTAAATTCTTAGCAATGCACATTACTATCCAAAAATTAAGTTTTGATAATATTCACAGTAGGAAAGGAACATGATCGTTACTTAATATCCTAAAGATGTTTGTCATAAAAGAAAAAAACGATCATTTTGACCCATACAATGTATTGTTGGCTATTGCTACAAATATACCTCTGCTACTTATGACTGGTTTTGTGGTCCAGGGTCTAATATAGGTTTATAATGATGACTGACAGGAGTGAATGATTAGGCTCCTCCCAAATCTACGTTTGGAACTTAATTTAGTTATTTTTACCGTACCAGACAAGTATTAGGAGTTCATTGGAACACTGCTGTTCACAGGAACACTGCTGTTTTTGATTATTCTCTAAATGATATGGATTTATCTGAGCAAGGTCAGACTGCAGAGCTGTTAAGGAGAAAAAAAAAAAAAAACAGTTAAAGCAACAGGCAATGAAAGATGAGCATTAAAACAGACATCAAAGACCGGACAATCTCTAAGTCTCATTCTTTTACTCTGTCTCACAATCTCTATAAAAATTCCTGTAGTGTCACAGAGGTTGGAATGGGGTTTAGGCTTTTGAATAGACTCAACACAGGTGAAGACCAGATGGACCTTGGGCCCCTGGATGTGCTTTATCTTTGCTAGTCTGGGTTGAAAGGAGCTTAACTCTCTAACAGACTCTAGAATTTCATCAACTTTTACTTACAATTTACTGCTCTACTTGGTCTCATCACCATGGCAATGCACACATACCCCTTTAGCACAAATGAGCATGTATTTTAAGACTATTTCTGGCTCTGGGAAGTAGGTTTAATGCAAAAAAACACCTGTTAGGCAAGCACTGTTTTAATTTTTCTCCTAATTTTTTTCTAATTAACTGCACTTGGCCTGCTTTTTTGCACTTATCTGCAAACTGAATTGTCTCTGACATTTTTACATTATTTAACCATATAATCTAATACATTAATGAAGTCTTACAATGCAACAATATTATTGTTAATTCCAGCTAATTTTATTTTGAGATAAACACTAATTTTGCAAGTGCGTAGTGTCAATCAAACCCAAAAATCATGTTGTAATTGTGATTGTGAATTTCATCGGTGATCAAATCACGAGATTAAAGCGAGAGCATAGGTCACACTGTTTTTCTTTGACGCTGGGTCAAGGCCAGCAAGCCTGACCCTATGTTTGCATTCACCTCCACCAGCTGTCTAGCTGGATCATCTCACACACCCTGATGCCTTTCAATGAAGCTAGTCAACAGGTTCAACATAGAGGTCATGACCACACACTCCCATTCCTTTCTTTCTCAGTTTGGCCTCTAGCCTTGACCTTCCAGTGCTTTTAGTCATCTAAATGAGTTGCATCGAATTGGCTGCATTTACCCTTGTAAGGCATGAAAACATTCAGATATGTTATAGTCTACAGTCGCCCCCAGAAAAGAAATGAGAAACTTAAACCACTGGTAAAAAGGTCCAAAAGTGTTCAAATATATTTTGAGGCTACTGACTTGTGACAAACCCTGTTTCACTGCTTACCTCTGTTGCTTGTTGTAATATTTAGCATATTAGTTGTTTCGTTTTTAAAATTATTTTTTAATAATAATTGTATAAATCATGCCATGATGCCATGATAACTATCTAACCCAGTTCTTCGATCCCGTGCCTGCTGACTTTTAGCGTGCTTGTTTAATCATGTAAGATTATATGAAGCAACACAACAGCATGATAAACAGCTCTGAAATGTTTGAAAACAGTATGTTAACATGTGTGGTACTTTACCAATTATGTTTAATTACTTGAGAATGTATGCAAAAAGGTCATGTAAACGCCTTAAAAATTGGATAAAAGTCATAAACAGTCTATGCAAAACCTAACTGGCACACCTAGATGTTTGTGTATCTTTGCAGAAAAGTGTCTACCACAAATCTTCATGAGTATGTGTGTCCAAACTTTTGAACGGAAATGTACGTTTATATGAAAAAATGCAAGTTGTTGCATTCTCAAAATGTCAAATCCTTGATATGTTTGGCTAATTTATTAGGTTTATTATGTAACACAAAGGTTTGAGGAGATTTTGCATATATACAGTTGAGGTCAAAAGCTAACATACACCTTGCAGAATCTGCAAAAGGTTAATTATTTTACCAAAATAAGAGAGGTCATACAAAATCATGTAATTTTTTTGATTTAATACTGACCTGTGATGTTCATAAGTCCCTTGTTTGTCCTGTTGCTGCCCGCTGTTCTTCAGAAAAAATCCTTCAGGTCCCATAAATACGCTCACTGATGCTTCAGAAGTTAACACAATGCATTAAGAGGTGGGAGTGAAAACGTTTGAACAGAATAAAGATGTGTACATTTTTCATATTTTGCCCTACGGAAGATTCTTACATGTTCCCCAGAAGACAAAATAAGTAATCTTCAAGAATCTTCAAATTCCAAAAGTTTTCACCCCCTCTTACTGCATTGTTTCCCCTTCAGAGCATCAATGAGCATTTGAACTTTCTGTAATAGTTGCATATAAGCCCCCTAGTTGTCCTCAGTGTAAAGATGGATCTCAAAATCACACATTGTTGGAGAGAGTTCAAATACACAAAGAATTTGTGGGATCTAAAGGATTTTTCTGAAGACAAGCTAGTTTAAATTTTCAGGACAAACAAGGGACTCATGAACTATTATCACTAAACAAACAAACAAAAAAAGCTGTTAATCATTCAGGTAACAACACAGTATTAAGAATCATATGTAAACTTTTGAACAGGGTCATTTTTATAAATTCAACTATTGTTTTCACTAGTGGACTAATGTAAATGTATTTTATGTGAACTATCTTCAGGTCAGTACTAAATAAAAAACAACATGCATTTTGTATGATCCCTCTTATTTTGGTAAAATAATAAGGCGTATGTAAACTTTTGACCTCAACTGTATATGTGTGTTGGTTTTCAGAGAGGTCACCTAAATCATTCTCATCACGGTGGTAAAGATGCCTCCAAACTCCTGCCTGTCAGCACATTCAATGCAAATCTTATATCAGACCCCTCCTTCTCGAAATGCATCTGGGTTGCCAGAACTGTATGAAATTGTGTTCGTTAAGCTTTGCTGCAAAACAACAATGACTGAGTTTCATGCTCTGTGCATGCACAAAATTACAGACCTAGTGAATAGACAGAGACTTGTAGCAGTGCTAGAGGAGACATCTGTTGAACAGGGAGACAGTCAGTGAATTGTGACACAGATGACAGTGGGCAGCCGTGTGTTTGGACTGGGGATTACCTCATCACTAAAAGAAAGCAGAGACCCTTGCATCCCCCCTCTCCTCTCTGCTTTTCTCCCTCCCGCCATCCTGGCTTTAATTATCACCCGTCTGTTGGATGGCCACTGTTCCTTTGTGGTTTCTCTCTCTATCTCTCACCCCCCATTAAAAACCCTGTTTCACTTGTCTGTCACGTTAACATTGCATTAGAGATGTGACATTGACATAGAGCAGTTAGCAGCACACTTTTAAACTAAACACAACACAGTAGTATCAGCAAATAGTCATGCTAAGTAGTCTAGTGCTACGGTTATATAGGAAACAGATTTGTGCACCATGTTTTGGTTTATATATAGCATTATCTTAGATTTTATTAAGTAGAGTTAAAAGTTTGTAGATTTTTTATGTTTTTTAAAGCTGCATTTATTTGATCCAAAATACAGCAAAAGTAGTAATATTGTGAACTCTTTGTACCATTTGAAATAACTGTTTTGTGAATATATTTTAACCCTTTAACTGCCATTAACAGCCTTCTTGAACAGCTAATGGCAGTTAAAGGGTTAAAATGTAATTTTAAAAAGCTAAATTTTCAGCATCATTACTCCAGTCTTCAGTGTTGCATGATCCTACAAAAATCATTCTAATATGCTGATTTGCTGTTCAAGAAACATTATTACTATCAGTATTTAAAACAGCTGAGTACATTTGTTTTACATGTTTTAAAAGCTTTTGTAACATTATACAATATACCATTCAAAAGCTTAGAGTAAGCATATTTTAGAAATTAATACTTTTATTTAGCAAGGATGCTTTAAATGGATCAGAAGTGACGATTAAGACATTTATGATGTTACAAAAAATAAATGCTGTTCTTCTGAACTTTCTATTCATCAGAGAAACCTGAAAAAATGACTTTTCAACATAATAATAACAATAATAAATGTTTTTGAACATTTGAAATGAATTTTTGAATATTAGAATGATTTCTGAAGGATCATGTGACTGGAGTAATGATGCTAAAAAAAATTCAGCTTTGAAATCACAGGAATAAATTCCATTTTAAAATATATTTAAATAGAAAACAGTTATTTTAAATAGTAAAAATATTTCAAAATTGCACTGCTTTTGCTGTACTTTGGATCAAATAAATGAAGGCTTGTTGAACAGAGGAGACTTCTTTAAAGGCAAAAATCATACTGTTCCAAAACTTTTGACTGGTAGTGAATATTATTAAAATAAAAAATCTAAAGCCTTGTTTGGTCAAATGCATTATAATTTATTTAAACATTAGTTTTCGAAATAACCTCTCAGGAATCATTTTGCATGTTCAAATCGAATCATCCATGTGGATTAATCTTTCAAAGGCTGTCCAGGTCAGTGGAGGCTGGAGTCCCAGCGGGTGTTGACTGTGCATGGAAGACTTGAGCCATAATGAGATCCCTAATAACAGCAGTAACCCTTCAGAGTAATATGCCTCCTGTGGATAACCAAAATTCACAGCTATTCCAACCGTCTGTCTGTTTCTTCATTTTTTGTCCTGTATGTCTAACTCTCCTGTCTTTATTCCCGTCTCTTCCTGAGGTGTATTGATCCTCTCAGTACCCTTTTCTCCTCTCTTTCTCACTCATCTTTATACAATATAGAAAAGGGTAAAATCTCATTAACAGTTAAGTGATCACATGTTGGGGGTTTATTTACTAGTTTGCTGTATTAAAGCCCCTGTACTTTTATGATTGTTTCATGATTCCTTTTATGTCAGAAGCTGAATTTGAGTTTTTTGGTCACTGGTTTTAATGCAGCATTAAATTATAGGGTAATACACACACATCTAGGTGTGCCAATTACGTTTTGCATAAACCGTTTATGACTTTTATCCAATTTTGAAGGCGTTTACATGACCTTTTCACATACTTTCTCAAGTGATTAAACATAATTGGTGTAAAGTACCATACATTTCAACATACTCTGAAACAAGATTTCAAAGCTGTTTATCATGCGTTTGTGTTGCTTGAATAGGAGTGCCTCATAAGATCTTCCTTAATAGGAAGACAATTTCATACAGTTCTGGAAACCGCAGATGCATTTCGAGAAGGAGGGGTCTGATATAAGGTTTGTATTGAATGTGTTGACAGGTCGGATTTCATTGGCGTCTTTACCACTATGATGAGAATGATTTAGACGACCTCGCTGAAAACCAACACACATACATGCAAAACCTGCCCAAACCTTTGTGTTAGGCATTAAACTTAATAATTTAGCCAAACATATCATTTTGAGGATGCAACATCCTGCATTCTCCCATTTAAACATTTCCAGTCAAAAGTTTAAAAACAAATACACATTAACATTTATGAACAGTTCAAGTCAAAGGTTTACATACACCTTGCAGAATCTGCAAAATGTTAATTATTGTACCTAAATAAAAGGGGCCATTCAAAATGCATGTTATTTTTTATGTAGTACTGACAAAGATATTTCACATAAAAGACATTTACCTATAGTTTACGATAAAATAATAGGTAAATTTATAAAAATGACCTTGTTCAAAAGTTTACATACACTTGATTCTTAATACTGTGTTGTTACTTGAAAACACACAGCTGTTTTTTGTTTGTTTAGTGATCGTTGTTCATGAGTTCCTTGTTTGTCCTGAACAGTTAAACGCCAGCTGTTCTTCAGAAAAGTCTTTCAGGTCCCACAAATGATTTGGTTTTTCAGCATTTGTGTGTATTTGGACCCTTTTTTAACAATGACTATGATTTTGAGATGCATCTTCTCACATTAAGGACAACTGAAGGACTCATATGCAACGAATACAGAAGGTTCAAACGCTCACTGATGCATCAATAGAAAAAAAAAAAAGAGATTTCAAGATCGGGGTAAATTTAACTTACTTTGTCTTCTAGGGAACATTTTCTGTAGCTTCTATGAAAAATAATGACATTTAGGTAAAATTAAACATTTTCATTCCGTTCAAAAGTTTTCACCCCCTGGCTCTTAATGCATTGTTTTTCCTTCTGAAGCATCAGAGAGCATTTGAACCTTCTGTAATAGTTGCATATGAGTCTCTCAGTTGTCCTCAGTGTGACTAGATGAATCTCAAAATCATACAGTCATTGTTGGAAAGGGTTAAAATACACAAAAATCCTAAAAAAAAAATAATTAAAAAAAAAAAAACTAACAAAGAAACGGCAAGCAACACTGAATTAAACATGAAATTTGAGAGCAGAAAAACTGAAATAGTATTTTGTTTTAAAAATAATCTCCAATAATCTTTTTTACAATTTTGAAAACATTTTTTACAATGCAACTGGAGTTTAAGCCATGTAAATGATTAAAATAGTCTCATTTAATGTTTTAAGCATCATGTCTACAGTTTCGCAACAGTGAATATTTCAGTGTTTATTGTGGTCACATCCATTTTAAGTGCCTTACTGTAAAACTGAGAGATGAGGCAACATTATTTTCTGTAACCAGCATTACGCTACAAATGCAGGGAATAGTTCAAGAGTTCACAGCGAGTCTATGGACCACAAACAGGGTGTTGTTAAAGGGATAGTTCGCTTAAAAATTAAAACTGTGTCATCATTTACACACCCTCAAGTTGTTCCAAAGTTTGTGTCTTTTATGTGAAATATTTTTTCAGGTCAGTACTAAATTAAAAAAGCATCAGAGAGCATTTAAACCTTCTGTAATAGTTGCATGTGAGTCCTTCATGTGTCCTCAGTGTGGAAAGATTGATCTCAAATCATACAGTCATTGTTGGAAAAGGTTCAAATACACAAAAATGCTGGAAAAAAAAAAAACTACAAATTTGTGGGACCTGAGGGACTTTTCTAAAGAACCATATGTAAACATCTTTTATGTGAAATGTCTTATTCAGGTCAGTACTAAATAAAAAATAACATGCATTTTGTATGATCCCTCTTATTTTGGTAAAATCATTAACATTTTGCAGACTCTATAAGGTGTTTGTATTTGGCAGACACTACTGCAAAGCTATTTACATCACATTAAAGGTCCACATTTTATCCACTCATGCATTTCCTGGGAATCAAACCTACGACTTTTATGAGCTACAGGAACTCCTACTGATTTTTTTTTAACAAGCTGACCACAGAGTGCTCATTTCCTTACTACACAGACGCACATACACACATACACACTTCTAATAACCAGTGAGACCTGCTTGTCAGGCTGGTGTCCTGACTCCATTCACATTCATGAGTTCAGGGGTTCCTGTCCCTGCCTGAATCCATTCATATGTACAGTAACCAGAAGGACAAAGGGTACGGCCAACCCTCCCCCCGAGAGTGTGTCTGTGTGTGGGATTGTGTGTGTATCCCAGAGAATGGGGGCTGAGGTGAAAGAGATGCTGACGAAAGAGGACACTCGGAGATCTGACTATGAGGTCTGTTTGAGTATGAAGAGCAATGTTAAATACAGCTAAATTTACTGCTTGCTGCTCTCTTAGGCTTTTATAGGGATGTTGAAGGTACAAGTTAAACTCTACTAATCGATTCTCAGATCAACCACCCCAAAAAATATAATGTTAGAGCAAAAATCAAGGATATTCTAATGTACAACAGGGAGTGTTCTAGTAGGTTTAAAAGCAGATATGTGAAGTTCAGTTTTGGGGTGTAAAGTTGTTTAAATTATCCTATTTAAGGTGTGGCTATCTCGTAGATAAACTTTTTGTACACTGAAAAAAATTAGTGTAGGATTTACTTAAAAAAAAAAAAAAAACTAACAAAGAAACGGCAAGCAACACTGAATTAAACATGAAATTTGAGAGCAGAAAAACTGAAATAGTATTTTGTTTTAATAATAATCTCCAATAATCTTTTTTACAACTTTGAAAACATTTTTTACAATGCAACTGGAGTTTAAGCCATGTAAATGATTAAAATAGTCTCATTTAATGTTTTAAGCATCATGTCTACAGTTTCGCAACAGTGAATATTTCAGTGTTTATTGTGGTCACATCCATTTTAAGTGCTTTACTGTAAAACTGAGAGATGAGGCAACATTATTTTCTGTAACCAGCATTACGCTACAAATGCAGGGAATAGTTCAAGAGTTCACAGCGAGTCTATGGACCACAAACAGGGTGTTGTTAAAGGGATAGTTCGCTTAAAAATTAAAACTGTGTCATCATTTACACACCCTCAAGTTGTTCCAAAGTTTGTGTCTTCTGTTGAACATAAAAGAAAACATTTTATAATACCATACTATGGAAGTCATAATTTTTTTTAGCAGAATTTTCATTTTTTGTGTGACCTTGTCCCTTAATGTAAAGATGCAATGTTTATGTGGATGAATGCACGTGTTGTTTTCCACTTTGCTTGCCTGTAAATGTGGCGTTTGGAAGAAAGGAAGTTGAGTATTATGTTAGAACACATCCTCAGTTCCTCCGTTGTCAACAGCTTCAGACAGGTGGTGATCTCCCCCCGACTGCAGTCGTCCAAGGCTCCTAACCCTCTTACTGCCCTGCAAGAAGCTCCAAACAACCTCCAGATGTTTCTCCAGCACTTCCTTTAAGCCATTTAAGAAAAACAGGAAATGGATTAACTAGCCAGCTCTATTCTCATGCCAATGTTCAGTAGCGGTCCTATTACTTCCTAGGATCACCCGTAATCCCAGCTCACTCCCTGGGAATTGTCTGGTTTGGAATACATATGAAGAGTTCAGATGCAAACCAGCTAAAAGCCATCTCGGTCAAAAATGAGATAATGATACTGAATGAATGCTCAGTACATCCATCAAATACTTTTACTTCCAACTCGCTAAAATCCCACCCTCAGCCCAATCAGAAGTACCAGTACTTACATGGAAACCTATACATCGGAGCCTGATAAAAATGCATTTTTTAAAGAAAGATGTCAGATGGATTAAGAGGCTTTTGCATCTGAACTCTTCATATATTTGTCATATAATGAGGGACTCATATGCAACAATTACAGAAGGTTTAATTGGATGCTTCACAAGGAAAAACAATGAATTAAGAGCCGGGGTGTAAACTTTTGAACAGAATGAAGATGTGTACATTTTTCTTATTTTACCTAAATATAATTTTTTTTTAACTTAGTACTGCCTTTAGAAGCAACAGTAGATATGTTTTCCAGAAGACAAAATAAGTTACATTTACTCTAATTGTCATTCAAAATTTTTTTACCCCAGCTCTTAACGCATTGTGTTTCCTAAAGCATCATTGAGCATTTGAACCTTCTGTAATAGTTGCATATGAGTCCCTCAGTTGTCCTCAATGTGTCTTAAAAACAGTCATTGTTGGAAAGGGTTCAAATACACTAAAATGCTGAAAAACCAAGGAATTTATGTCAGGACCTGAAGGATTTTTCTAAAGAACAGCAGGCAGTTTAACTGGGACTCATTAACAACTATCACTAAACAAAAAAAACACAGCTGTGGATCATTCATACGATATTAAGAATCAAGTGTATGTACACTTTAAAAACGGTAATTTTTATAAATCCAGCTAATATTTTCTCGAGTGGACTATATGTAAACATAGACAGGTCAGGTCAGTACTATATAAAAATAACATGCATTAAATTATTTAATTTAAAAAAATGCATTTTTAATGCTGCATATAATGCTAAATGCTCAGTCAGGTTTGATTTTCGGTCCTTCATTTTAAAAATTTTGGGCACCTCTGATCTAAAGTAACGTGGATTAGAAGGCAAACAACTCCTGTTTACAATCTTAGAAGATAAAGTCTTGCTGAAATCTGGAAAAGTCTGAAGAAATAAACCTTGCTGGTAGTGGTTCCTGTTCCTAGAGTGGCACAAACATGGGATGAGTTACACACCAAAGAGCTAGACATATGTTTAAATCGCTATCCCTGAGTATGCAATAATAATAGTGATGCTTGCCTTGACATCCTAATGAGTTCAGAAAGCCTTTTCCACGGCTGTTGTAAGAAACAGATAAGTGTTAAAATGAGGTTGATGTGCTGGTGTTGACCACATCAAAGAGCCTGCAGAAGAACAGATGGTCTTTCCTGTCCTCCACGGCACGCAAGGTCTCAAGATAACAGAAGCCTCAGAGGAAATAAAGGATATCCCTCAGAGAGCTGAGGTTTAACCGAATCATTCTGCTCCACACCGGTTGATGAATTTTAACCGTGTCTCTGAGGTAATATGGGGAATTGAAGAGCAACAATTAGGATTTCCTCCCGAGCTTCAGTCAGGATTTCCTTCCCTTTTTGAAACTTCCCACCACTAATGAACATGCACTTCATCTGAAACAGATAAAACAGTTTGGTTTAGGTTGTTGCTCTGTCAGGAGTGCTAACTTTTCAAAGCAGTATTTTTTTTTGTTTTTAAAAGCATCTTAAAAGTCATGCCTGACAAAGAGAGACAGTGTGTTTATTGAAGCTTCAACACTCCTGGTTACATCCATAACACTTCAGCAGACAATAAGCTCAGACTCAGCAGGACGTGTCTTTTCATCTCTGCTAAGGAAAACTGCCCTAGTCAGACACCTCTCTCTCCTCCCTTCCTGTATCTCCTCCTGCACGTGTGAGAGCGTTTGCCGGGGCAGAAGTCATAAAACCATTGGAAGTGCTGCAACGATGACCCCTTGAAAGAGACAGATTCTTCAGCTCAAGTCCTAATGGACTCTGGAGCTTTTCACCTGTGAACGACACTTCTGTTAGGAAAATAAAGTGCCCGAATAAAACCGACAACTTGAAATACAATATGACTGCTTTGAAAAATCTTTGTCCACATAATAATCTGAATTTGAAATGATAGCAAAGATGATTCCAAGGGTAATACAAGATCCTTCCACCCGTTTTGGGGCCCTTATTGCCCATTTGGGATTAGTTCGTAAAGGATTAGTTCACTTTCTGCACTGGCTTCCTATTAAACATCGTATTGATTTTAAAATCTTGCTAATTACTTATAAAGCCCTCAGTACTTGAGGGAGCTCTTATCACATTATAGTCCCTCACGCTCGCTGCGTTCTCAAAACTCTGGCAATCTGATAATACCCAGAATATCAAAATCAACTGCAGGCGGCAGATTATTTTCTTACTTAGCACCGAAACTATGGGACAATCTACCTAATTCTGTTCGGGAGGCAGACACACTCAGTCAGTTTAAATCTAGACTAAAGACCCATCTCTTTAACCTGGCCTACACTTAACACATTTAAATATTTCTAATATTCAAATCCGTTAAAGGATTGTTGGGGTGCATTAATTAGGTCAACCGGAACCGGGAACACTTCCCATAACACCTGATGCAAGAAAAATGGAATCTATGCTAATATTGTCTGTCTCCTGCTTATTCCGAGGTCAGATCCAGTCTGAATCCTGAAGAGTTGGCCACTGCAGTTTCCCTTGATCCAGTTTGTATCCAGATGGTGGGTCAGTACATATAGACCACCTCTACAGGTCTGTATGGGAGTATAAACTACTTGTTTATTGGTCAGAGGAGAACTGAGCCTGGTTTCTCCCAAGGTTTTTTTTTCTCCATCAGTGTCACAAATGGAGTTTTGGTTCCTTGCCACTGTCGCCTATGGCTTGCTCAGTTGGGGACAACTAAATAACTAAATTGGGGAAAACTAAATTGGGGACAAACAATTTATTAATTTGGAACTATTAATTAATTTCCTCAAACTAAAATTGTTTAAAGTTTCTTTTGAATTATTGATATATTAAGTTCCCATTTGATACTGTAAAGTTGCTTTGACACAATTTGTATTGTAAAAAGCGCTATATAAATAAAGCTGACTTGACTTGACTTTCAGAACAAAAAATTAGAGATGATGTAGTCACCCCCTTGTCATCCAAGATGTTCATGTCTTTCTTCAGTCGTAAAGAAACTGTTTTTTGAGTAATTTCTCTCCATATAATGGATCTGAATGGTGCCAGTTTATCAAGAAGTGCCGATTTTGCTCCCTTTGACTCTTTGGATGGAAATGGAGCTTACTCGCAAATGTTTTATTCGATATTCCAGTTTTAATTTAAATTTGCGACTTTGGATGGAAACCCAGCTAATACAACAGCTTGTAAACAATACATCACATAACGTCACATTCACCTTAGAAAAAAAACATATTCAGTGACCATAAACTTGTTAGTCCTCTAGAAAAATGAACTCTACAGGGGAGCATTTTGCTAAATATATTCACCATATTACATATTTATTGTAATCTTTACTGTTCTTTGATATAATAATAGTGATGCTTGCCTTGACATCCTTTAGATTTAAAAAAAAAAAAATAATTGGACTAGAAATATAATTATGTAATTTAAAGTTGATTTAGTATTAGAATTATCAATGTTGGAAACAGTTGTGCTGCCAAATATGTTTTTGCAACCTGTGATTCTTTTTTCAGAATTCTTTAATGAATAACAAGTTAAAAGAACAGCATTTATTCAAAATATAAATCTTTTCTAACAATGCAAACCTATGCTATCACTTTTTATTAATTTAACACAATTTAAAAAGTTAATAAAAGTCTTTCAAAAAAAGAAAGAATAAAAAAGGAATGTACTAACTTTTGAACAGTAGTGTATATTTTTAGAAAACCTTTCTATTTTAAATAAATGCTTTTTTTTTAACCTTTTATTGATCAAAAAATCCTGAAAAAAGTTTCAAGCACTGATAATAAATCAGCATATTAGAATGATTTTTGAAGGATCTTGTGACACTGAAGACTGGAGTAATGATTCTGGAAATTCAACTTTAAAAAAAGAAAAATCTGGAATCTGAGGGTGCAAAAAAAAAATTGCCTTTAAAGTTGTCCAAGTGAAGTTGTTAGCAATGCATATTACTAATCAAAAATTATGTTTTAATATATTTACAGTAGGACATTTACGAAATATCTTCATGGAACATGATCTTTACTTAATATCCTAATGAATTTTGACATAAAAGAAAAATCAATACTTTTGACCCATATTGTTGGCTATTCCATGCTACTTATGACTGGTTTTGTGGTCAATGGTCACACATAGTATTGTGAGTGAGAAAAAGGAGTGATACAAGATACATACTGTAAAAAATATTTTTGGAAGCTGTAAACAAAAGATTATTGGAGTAGATTTTACAACAAAATACTTCTTTCTACTTGTTTAATTCAATATGGTACTTGCGGTGTCTTGGTAATTTGAAAATTGTTTCAAACTAAATCTTACTACACCACAGGTTTTCGTGTATATGCCTATAATAGTATACTAGCAAAACGTGTACAGTAAGCTGTGACCAGCTGGTACTGTGATGCACAGGGGTTGAATAAGGACATGTCCCTACAAAGGCAGACAAACCATTAATTTTATCCCTTTCAACGGAACATTAACACTCAATATCTTGTTGCTTGTCTCTATTGAATAAACAGAATAGAGCAAATCTCAATTCATATGCATTTTAGTCAAAGCTGTTGTGATTTTAAAATGCCAGTAAGGTGAATGGCCTCGCACATTCCAGATCATCTGTCCAAGTTGCGAAACCACTTGCAGATAATAAGCAACAATAACCGATAAGCCTCATAATCCCACACATTATATACATTATTGCTGCTTACACCGATACCACCAGCTGTACTTGTAAAGAATGCCAAAGTGACAAGATCATAAAATTATGTGCAATTTAGTAGAATACAGCATGGTCAACATAAAACACAATGTACGTGACAAACATGAGGCTATGAATAAACCAACAAAAACAAATTATGTTAAGTTGTTAAGAACCACAATTATCCACAATTGTTGAGCACAGCTATACTGACATGCATAATTTAAATGGATATGAAATTCACGGTTCAAAAATGAATACTTAAATTTAGCACGGATGCATTAAATTGATTAACAGTGATTAATAGTGACATTTATGATATATCTCAAAAGATTTCTATTTCAAATAAATGCTGCTATTTTTAACTTTACATTTGACTAAAAACATTGGTTGAAGAATGAGAATGAAGACTGGAGTAATGATGCTGAAAACTCAGCTTTTCATCACAGAAATAAATTACTTTATAAAATATAATTTGAAATATAACTTTTAGTACTTATTCTGGATTTATGTGATTAAATAAATGCAACCTAAAAAATAAAAATAGAACAGAACCCAAACTTTTGGCTTATAATAACATCATCATTGTTATTTTTAACATCATTTGCTTACTTGCAAAGCCTTTATGGAGTTTAGAGGGTTAAAGAGATTGGATGAAAGGTAAAAAATGGCCAAGGCAAAACTTCTGTACCAATGTTCAAATCAAACTTATGCCGTCCTCAGAAGCTCTCAGAGCAAACAGCTGACCTTTCATTAGTTTGCCAAGTTCTCCACCCACTCCGTTCAGACACCGCTGTGCATCATTACTCTGTTTACTCGAAGGGAAAAACAGAGAATATTCTATTTATCACCTTCATGGAGTAAGTGAACCAAAACAGCTTGACCTACAAGCTCATTGCTCAAACTTCAGGGAATATCCAATTAAATTTATACCCAGCGTTCTGTGTTTAGTGCTTGTTATAGAGGAAAACATCATCTCCTCTGGGTCCCGGGACTCTCTCTAGAATTGTTTTTCAGCGTCTCGCAGGAGGAGTGCAGCACGAGTGGGCATCGTCTTCACCAAAATTGGGGCGTGTTGGTACATGCCCTGGTTTTAGGCTCTCTGTCTCTGGTTAGGATCTCACTTCTGTCATTACCTCATCTCCCAAAAACCGCTGATAAAAGAGTGAAAGACGACACAAGTTTGCATATTCATGGGGAGAATCCAAAAGGGTGGGAAAGGTTGCTGCTTATCCTATTAACAATCATCCTGTGACACTGCTTTTCTATAATTGAGCAAATGATTGTTCTATATATTTGATGACAGATTGATGTGTTGTGCTTGACAAACAAATTATATTGTTGGAAGGTGGCGAACGTGTTAATGATGCCACATCCTCGTCAGTGTCATTTAAAGTGACAGTTCCCTGTTGTGAAATAATCAAAACATAATGTGCAATCTGTAACAGTTTTAGATCAAATGTGATTGATCTGGCAAAATATATACATTTTTTCTATTGGCAAAATCATACAAAATACATTTGAACTAATATATTTAAGTTTGCATAATAATAATAATAATGATAATATCATATTAGCCAAATGTCAACTATTAAATGTTAAAATTCTTAATATGTTTTGTAATCTACAGTGGTGGCTAAAATTATTAGGACACTAGTATTTTCACCAGCTAAAAATGGTTTTAATTCAGTTATGTCTATCTGTTACTGCAGTGTATCAGTAGGAAATACCAGTTTACATTTGCAAACATTCATTTTGCCATTAATTGTAATCCAGTGAGATTTTTGTTTGCACAAGGACTCTGACAACAGCCAATGCTCCACAGCGAGACCTGATCTCATCATCATCCAGTCTGTCTGGAATGGCATTTTTAAACAGAACAAGCTGAGACAGACTAAATCCAGGAGAAATGCGGCAACATCTCCAAGCTGCTTCAAGAAACCTACCTGCAAAGCTGCAGTACCGTAAAAAGTAAAAAAAAAAAAAATGCTGTCAAAAAATAATGTTATAAATAGATTGTCTTTATCAACTACCTTCTATTAACTTTTGCCCTAGGTGCACTTGTGCATAGTTTTTCAGGTGGCTTAGCAGGTAGGTCTTTTGAATCATCTTGGAGACACTGCAACAGTTCTTCTTAGATTTAGGTCTTAGTTTGTACCGTTTCTTCAGAACAGCAAAAGATAGAAATAACTGAATTAAAACATTTTTAGCTGGTGAAAATACTAGTGTTCTAATCATTTTGGCCACCACCGTATAATGAATTTAAAATAACATGTAATATAGTTATTTATTATAACTATATATAATTTAATATAAATAATAGATGAAGACAGTAATTATGTTCAAAGATGATCCAATCCAGATCCAAATGAGCTAAATTAAGTGGTTGATGAAACCTATTCATGCAATTAAAACAGTTTAATACACCTTACACTTTTGTATTATTTGTTTTGTTAATCACTATGCCATATTTACTCAACATTGCTGGAGGTAACATCCACAAATGTGAGGTCACTGGGAGAGGTGAGGGTTAAGCGTCTGTCATTGCCAAACTGACAAATGATGATGTCAGCAATCTCTCAGTTTTACTGAATCAGTGCCTGAAATGTCAAAAATAAAAGATTAAGAAAAGACTGAAGCATTAAAGTTAAACTTCCTGAGGACTCACCCTCAAGTATTGACATATATACACACACACACACACACTACCAGTCAAAAGTTTGGACACACCATCTCATTTAATGTTTTTAATGAAGTTCCTTATGCTTATCAAGGCTGTTTTCACTTGATCAAAAATAAAGAAAAAAATGTAATATTGTGAAATATTATTACGATGTAAATCAACGTTTTTCTATATAATATACATTAAAATTTAATGTATATCTGTAATTAAAGTTAAGAATCATTACTACAGTCTTCAGTGTCACATGATCCTTCAAAAATCATTCTAATATGCTGATTTATTATCAGTGCTGAAAACAGTTGCACTGCTTAATATTTTTTTGGATCCTGTGATACTTTTTCAGGATTTTTTGATCAATAAAAGGTTAAAAAAGAACAGCATTTATTTAAAATAGAAAGGTCTTCTAACAATATACACTACTGTTCAAAAGTTTTGGGGTCAGTAAATTTTATTCTTTCTTTTTTATTCTTTTTATACTTTTATTCACCAAGGATGTGTTGAATAAAAAGTGATAGCATAGATTTACATTGTTTAAAAAAATTCAAAAATTTATATTTTGAATAAATGTTGTTCTTTTTAACTTGTTATTCATCAAAGAATCCTGAAAAGAGAATCAGAGGTTGCAAAAAAAAAAACATGTGGCAGCACCACTGTTTCCAACATTGATAATTCTAATAATAAATCAGCATATTAGAATGATTTCTGAAGGATCACGTGACACTTAAGACTGGAGTAACAGCTGATGAAAATTCAGCTTTGTATCACAGGAATAATTTAGCTTGTAATGTATATTAAAATAAAAAAACATTATTATATATTGTAATAAGATTTTGCAATATTACTGTTTTTTTCTGTATATTTGATCAAATAAATGCAGCCTTGATGAGCATAAGAGACTTCTTTAAAAAACATTAAATGAGAGGGTGTGTCCAAACTTTTGACTGCTAGTGTGTGTATATATATATATATATATATATATATATATATATATATATATATATATATATATATATATATATATATATATATATATATATATATATATATATATAGGGGTGTAACGGTACACAAAATTCATGGTTCGGTTAGATACGACACAGTGGTGTCATGGTTCGGTACGTTTTCGATACAGTAAAAAGAAAGAAATGGCAGAAAATTTCCTTGCTTTTTACACATTTTTTATTTATTAAAACTAACATCATAAAGTACTATGCATCTCAGATCAGCGGCAGGATTCGGATTTCATTTATCTCATGAGGAGAGTGAGTCAAGCTGACCATTGAGGTGAGAAAAACAAGAAGTTGGTGAAATATTTAGTTTCAAAACGAAATACAAAAGTGCCTGCTTCAAAAATTATTATCTAAGATGATTTTGGAAGCTTCCACCGCTTGCTGATCTCCAGTATTTGTTATTTTCTATTAGGCCTATAGCCTATATTTTATTCGTTTTGTCAATACATTAATCATTCTATGTTTTATATAAGTGAGTTTGCCGTACTGTTTTGTGTTTTGTCAATTCAATCAATTGACGTCGAATTTGGCGCTAATTTAACATCAAATTTATTACACAAAAACATTTAGACCGTACAGGCCTAACATAAACTATGTAACATATAAGAATATCATTTGAGAAGCATCTCAGTATTTTCTGTTCATACAATGAAAGTCACTGGTATCCAACAGTCTTCAAAATACCTTCTTTTATGTACCAAAAAAGAACTGTTTGATATGACATGAGGGTGAGTAAATGATGACAGAATTACATTTTTTTAATGTTTTTACTTTCATTATTATTATATATATTTTAAAGAAATTATACTTTAAATGAGAAACTAAATGTCTTTGAGTCATTTGATTCATTCAAACGGCTGATTCATTCAGGAAAGACGTAAACGGCTCACTTTATGAATGGGCCTTTGAATAACTGGTTCACACGAATCGTTCAAAATGCGGATTCATTCAGAAATAAAACACAGCTGAGACGCGCAACAACTCTATAACTTCAAAGTTAATATGTTCTCTGCGTGTTCTGTTTAACATATAACACAATATGTGACCCTGGACGACAAAACCAGTCTTATGTTGCACAGGTATATTTGTAGCAATAGCCAAAAATATATTGTATGGGTCAAAATTATCGATTTTACTTTTATGGCAAAAATAATTAGGATATTAAGTAAAGATATTTTGCAAATTTACTACTGTTAATATATCAAAACGTAATTTTGGATTGGTAATATGCATTGCTAAGAACTTCATTCAGACAAATTTCAAGGCAATTTTCTCAACATTTCGATTTTTTGGCGCCCTCAGATTCCAGATTTTCAAATCGCTGTATCTAGGCCAAATATTGCCCTATCCTTACAAACCATACATCCATGAAAAGCTTATTTACTCAGCTTTCATATGATGTATAAATCCCAATTTAAAAAAAATTGACACTTAAGACTGGTTTTGCGGTCCAGGGTCACATTTTAATTTCTTATTTACTGAACTGTTGTATAAAATCACATTTAAGCTTGTGATAGATCAGGACAAACTCAGCACTCCTGTCATATTGCTTTTGCTGCCCATGTAATATCCTGTGATATGTGATATATATAAATGAGACAAAACACATACATTGAATTTTTTGCACCAATATCTTGAATTTTAGGGCATAACTGTATTTATGGAGTTGTTGCCCTGCATCATATTTGTTCAACTATATGTAATATAACATGATGTAGAGGTCTGGGGCAGGGACAGTGCGTTAACTACGTTAAAATATTGTAATTGCAAATGCTCTCATTGTATTTGGCACAAGCGCAGTTAGTGTTTTGTTTTGTCATCTGGGTGTTTTTGGGTGGGGGGTAAATAATAGTTCTTTACTACTAGGAATATTGATTGTATCTATTATTGATTGTATCTTTTATTGATACTGATTGTATCTTTTATTTTGATAATTCCTTAATTTTATTCTCATCCCATTTCTTTATATATAGTCATGATAAAAAGTTATTTAAACTGCATTTTTGAAATGTTTTTGAAAATGCTGTAATACTTGAACATGTATAAATAAAGTGAGGAAAAAAAAATTGTAATTGCATTATTTTTTCACTAATTAATTAAGTTAACCTGTTTAATTGACAACCCTACTAATATATATATATATATATATATATATATATATATATATATATATATATATACACACACACACACACACACACACACACACACACATATACACATTTTGGTTAAAATAATCCTTTAAACACAAAAAAAAAATCAAAAATCAGGAAATGCAGGTATGATAGCAGCTCAGAGACCAGCAATTTTAATTGAGAGTTTATTGCATGTGTTTTTATCCACCTCTATCTGTTCATCTTTTCTCTTTGCTTGTCATTTTGCACTAAAGTGCATGTTTGAAGACAGACTGCTACGTTTGTATTTGACTTTTTCATTATGTCCCATAAATTCCTGAGAAGATAACATTTTCTGGATACTTTACTCTGGCCATAAAATCCCATAAGAAATTGCCATTAGCAGAGTGTTGACATGAGGCATGCGACAGCTGATTGATGGACGTTAAAAGCACGACACGCTGCAGCAGTTGCACAACGAGGACGGCGAGAAGGAGAGAGACAGAGAGAGTTAAAGAAAAACAATCCATGCTCTCTTTGGAGCAGATAAGACGTCTTTGTTCTCTGTTGTCTGTGATACACGTGAAAGACTTTAGACAGAGCTGCATGGGTGGGAAATTAAAAACATCTTCAAATCACCACTCATCCCCTCAAAACAAAACGCCCTCATTACACATTACACTGCACATTAATCCAGCTCAGACGGATTCTCACAAAACTCTGCCGCGCTGAAGACAATTTTGTGGTATTATGATAATTACTAGATTTTTACATTATCTGAATAAGATGGTGCTTGCCTGTGCAAAAACCGGTCAGCACAATGTTAGGGTGCAGTGGTTGTTAACATATTGCGAGCTTGTTTATTGGCATTTAGTAAGGTGGTTGCTAGGTGGTGCGTGTTTTACTGCCTTCCATGCAAAAATTATAAGTTTGATCACTACAATTTGAGATGTCTTTCATGTCTTGCACAAACAGTGCGAGATGAATTGCATGCCTAAGTTTGTAGTTCACCCCAAAAAAAATAAATAAACTGAGGAGACTGAGAAATGTAGCAATGTATCACTTGCTCACCATTGGATCATCTGCAGTGAATGGGTGCCGTCAGAATAAAAGTCCAAACGGCTAATAAAAACATCACAATAATCCACAAGTAATCCACACCACTCCAGTCCAACAATTAATGTCTTGTGAAGCAAAAAGCTGCATGTTTGTAAGAAACAAAGCCGTCATTAAGCGTTTTAGCTTTAAACTGTCGCTGCGGGCCAAAGAAAAGAAGTCCATAATTCATAATAACACTTTCATTAGTGAAAAGTCCCTGCTGGTCTCTAACATCAAAATCCACTGTTTAGAACAGTTTTTGCTTGTAAACGGTGCATATTTCTCTCCTGCTTTGACAAGACAACTTTTTTTTGACAGGAGAAAAAATTATTACGCATAGAGGAGTATTTTAGCTAGAAAACAGTTAAAAAACATCTTTTTGCTTCACGGGACATTAACTGATGGACTGGGGTGGTGTGGATTACTATGATGTTTTTATCAGCTGTTTGAACTCTCATTTTGATGGCACCCATTTGCTGCAGAAGATCCATTGGTGAGCAAGTGATAATAGTGCTAAATTTCTCTAAATCTTGGAAGGCTTGAAGGTATGCAAAATTTTATTTAACTATTCCTTTAAGTTTATCTGTATAACAAAGTCTGTCAAGAATAAAACTGATGGATTTTTTTTATACATGACTTCCAGTTGTAGGTTTCAATGCATGCATGCTCATGATGTATCAAATGTCTTTAAGGGCCGTTAAATGTTTTATTGGTATATCTATGATACAGTAAAATGAGCCCTCAAATGTCTTAATAAAGATTTATTGAGGAGCCTGAACAGGTGCAGAACAGCTGCAGAACAGGTTCAGATAAGATTCTAATCACAAAAGGACATGCTACGAAAGCAGCAAATCATAAAACAATATTTATGCTCACAATGCAGTGCCACTGCTAACGACTGTAAGATGTGCAATGGTATATGCTTTAGTAGGCTTTATTGAAGCTTGTCCCCAATGCACTTAATATTTACATGGGCCCCAAAAAGTATGATGACACTTGAAGGGATAGTTCACACAAAAATAAAATAAAATAAAATAAAACATATTAATGTGTATGCAACTAGTTTATATTCTGGATATATGTGACCCTGGACCACAAAACTAGTCTTAAGAAGCACAGGTATATTTGTAGCAATAGCAAAAAAATAATGTAATGCTCAAAATGATAGATTTTACTATTATGCCAAAAATCATTCGAATATTAAATAAAGATAATGTTCAGTGAAGATTTTTTTTGTAAATTTCCTACTGAAAATATATATATATATATAAAATAATTTTAGCAATTAGTAATATGCATAAGCAACTTCATTTGGACAACTTTAAAAGAGATTTTCTCAATATTTTAATTTTTTTGCACCCTTAGATTCCAGATTTCCTATTCTAACAAACAAAACCTTTCAATGGAAAGCTTATTTATTTATTCAGCTTTCATATGATGTATAAATCTCAATTTCAAAACGTTGACTCTTATGACGGTCCAGGGTTGCATATTAAGGTTGATTTACATATTGCATCTGATGACTAACATTATCAATATAATTATGCAATTATATCCTCGATCTGCCCAAAACCATCAGGATTTGTACTGCTATTGGTTTTAGTATATTGTTGTTTGTGAGTGAACCATTAGTAAACATACCAGCTGAGTCACACATCTGGAGTCAATTATGCTTCATTAGATGGAGTCTATCCATCATCGCATGCAGCGGTTAATGGCTCTGGGATTATAGTGTGTGTATGTATGACTTAACACTGTAGCTCACACACCCTCAATGAAAACTATTTCCCATGGAGCTTATTGTAAACAGTAATCCTACCGGATCTCAGCAGGGTGGCGTCGGAGCGTCTCCCCTGCACGGACTCCCAGTGTGCCCTGGCATCAGGCCAGCGGCCTCCACAAAACTCTGGTACCAGTCTGCTACCACAGGAGCGTAACTGAAAATAAACATCAATGAGCAGGATCAATGGCATTAACAATAAATCTCTCATTCCAAATATATGTTGCCATTCGTCTACAAATTTGCAAGTACTATGAGCTCATCATCCAGCAAACGGAATTTCAACCAACACTGATCTCATCTGCCAGAATGGACATTGACGAATATCAACCACACATACATGGTTCTGCTTATATGCACTTTGTCAGTGAGATTCAACATTGCAGAAATTATTTGTATGTATATGTACTTATATGTTCATCCATCCTAAACCCATTTATGCATGTTAATATCATATAATATAAAATATAGGCATGCATTTATTTGTATATACAGTTGTGCTCAAAAGTTTACATACCCCTTGCAGAATATGCAAAATGTTAATTATTTAACCAAAATAAGAGGGATCATATAAAATGCATGTTATTTTTTATTTAGTACTGAACTGAATAAGATATTTTACATAAAAGACATTTACATATAGTCCACAAGAGAAAACAATAGCTGAATTTATAAAAATGACCCTGTTCAAAAGTTTACATACACTTGATTCTTAATACGGTGTTGTTACCTGAACGACCCACAGTTGTGTTTTTTTGTTTAGTGATAGTTGTTCATGAGTCCCTTGTTTGTCCTGAACAGTTCAACTGTCTGCTGTTCATCAGAAAAAAAATCCTTCAGCTCCAACAAATTCTTTGGTTTTCCAGCGTTTTTGTGTATTTGAACCCTTTCCAACAATGACTGTATGATTTTGAGATCCATCTTTTCACACTGAGGACAACTGAGGGACTCATTTGCAACTATTACAGAAGGTTCAAACACTCACTGATGCTCCAGATGGAAAAAACATGTATTAAGAGCCGGGGGGTGAAAACTTTTTGAAGATCATGGTAAATGTAACTAATTTTGTCTTCTTGGAAACATGCAAGTATCTTCTGTAGCTTCTGAAAGGCAGTGCTAAATGAAAAAAAAAAAAATGATATTTAGGCAAAATTAGCAAAATGTACACATTTCCATTCTGTTCAAAAGTTTTCACCCCTTGGCTCTTAATGCATGAATCAAGGGTATGTAAACTTTTGAACAGGGTCATTTTTATAAATTCAACTATTGTTTTCTCTTGTGGACCATATGTAAATGTATTTTATGTAAAATATCTTATTCAGGTCAGTACTAAATAAAAAATAACATGCATTTTATATGATCCCTCTTATTTTGGTTAAATTAACATTTAGCATATTCTGCGTATGTAAACTTTTGAGCACAACTGTATATTGATTTAATTATATATATATATATATATATATATATATATATATATATCAAAAAAATTATATTTTATAACATGTATGGCAATATCACTCTTGATAGGGCAATATATGACATATAATTTTAGAATGGGTTGACTAGACATCAACTACATTCAAAAGGAAATAGCTGCCTGAATGAAGACTAATCATCTGAAGAAAGCCCTGTATACTTAGGCTTCAAAAATGGCTTAATGTAGCACAATGTAATGCAACGGTATGGAGATGTTAATAAAAATGAGTGGTTAGGGTTAGGGTTAGGTTAGGGTTTTTGCTTTCTAAATTCTTAAAGCCATCTTTTCACAATCTAAACATGTTTTTTTTTTTTTTAGAGAAGGCACTTTTTAAATATAAAAATAGATTTAAAAAACAGCTATCCTTACTAATAGAGGCTGTGTTCGAAAGCCTAGGCAGCTGAATTGCTGCCTAGAGCTGCCTTTATTACATTTACATTTTACATTTAGGCATTTGGCAGACGCTTTTGTCCAAAGCGACATACAGTTGGGAGAACATAGAGCGATTCTTCTTAAGGAGACAAACAGACACAGGCAGTGCTATAATACCAGATTTCAAGTGGTGCTTCAGACAAGTACAAGCTAGAAAGGGAAGGAATAAAGAGATTAATTTTTTTTTTTTTTTTTTTTTATGGTAACAGCAAATAGAGTTGAAAGAGATGAGTTTTAAGCTGTCGTTTGAAGCTTGTCAGGGAATCAGCATTCCGGATAGGGGTAGGAAGATCGTTCCACCAGCCAGGAACAGTAAAAGAGAATGTTCTGGATAGTGATTTAGCACCTCTCTGTGATGGTACCACAAGGCGTCACTCACTAGCAGATCTCAGAGTTCTGGAGGGGGTGTAGATTTGCAATAGCGAGTGCAGATAAGCAGGTGCAGTAGCTGTGGTTGTCCTATATGCAAGCATCAGAGTCTTGAACTTGATACGAGCCGCAATCGGGAGCCAGCGCAAGGAGATAAAGAGAGGTGTAACATGGGCTCTTTTGGGCTCGTTGAAGACCAGCCGTGCTGCTGCATTCTGAATCATTTGTAGAGGTTTGATTGTGCATGATGGAAGACCAGTCAAAAGAGCATTGCAGTAGTCCAGTCTGGAGATGACAAGGGCCTGGACAAGAAGTTGTGTAGCCTGCACTGTTAGAAAGGGCCTGATCTTTCTGATGTTGTGCAAAGCAAACCTGCAAGATCGAGTAGTCTTTGCAATATGATCTTTGAAAGACAGCTGGTCATCAAAGATGACACCCAGATTCCTGATTGAGTTTGAAGAAGTGATTGTGGAAGAGCCCAGCTGGATGGTGAACCCATGCTGTAAGTTTGGAGTGCAAGGAAAAACAAGAAGCTCAGTTTTTGCCAAGTTAAGCTGGAGGTGATGTTCTTTCATCCACGTTGAGATGTCCGCCAAGCAGCCTGAGATCCGTGCAGGTACTGTTGGATCATCTGGTTGAAATGAAAGATGGAGTTGTGTGTCGTCAGCATAGCAATGGTAGGAGAAGCCATGTGACTGTATGATGGGACCCAGTGATGTTGTGTATATGGAGAAGAGGAGAGGACCAAGAACTGATCCCTGAGGAACCCCAGTGATCAGTTGATGTGTTTTGGATACCTCTCCTCCCCAGGTTACCGTGAATGACCTACCGGTGAGATAGGATTCAAACCAGCGAAGCGGAGTTCCTGTGATGCCCAGCGATGAGAGGGTGGACAGGAGGATCTGATGGTTGACGGTGTCAAAAGCAGCGGATAAATCAAGCAGAATTAGAACTGATGATTTAGAATCAGCTTTTGCTGTCCGCAAGGCTTCAGTAACTGACAGTAGCGCAGTCTCAGTTGAGTGGCCCCTCTTGAAACCTGGCAATATTAGGCAATGACTTTGCAAACAGCCTTTTTGCAAGAAGGTACCAGCATAGCGGTTTAATGATCTACAACAAAATAGAATGACTTTGATGATAACTGAACGAATATTTGATTGATATAATACTGATTTTTCACTAGAAATAAAATCAAAAGTGCAAAAGTTAGTCACAGAATGAAACGCACAGGATTGTGGGATATCGAAGGTAGCAAAGGATACATCTATGCTGCTTTTAAAATTCGAACAGAAGGAAGTACCTCCGAAGACAAAGTTAAGCAAAATTTTGATTCGGATGTGCCTTGGTCAGCATTTTAGAGCTTTTGGACGCAGCCAGTGTGTTTTCACGAAGCATCATCAATCAGCCATATCGGTAGCACAGACTGTAAACAATGCCACTTGAACTGAACAGAACTTGCAAATTTAGCTGATTATTGCAGCTGAAAATGGTCAATTATTGTCACGTTTTGGGCTGTACTAATCAATCTGAGAAAAACATTTGGAGTGCTACAGACTGCCGAAAGTTATAATAAATCAAGGAGAAAAAACTGAACCAGGATTTCCAGGGCAAAAATCTTGACAACATTTGTGTTTGTTCTCATTTCCAGTCAGGTAGGTGAAATATTAGACTAATATCTTAATTAATGCTGCTTGTACGTATCTTTACCACCTATTAACTTTAGGTTGTCAAAATATTGTGCTCTTTCCTACTTAGTCCTTCTCAATATGATTCGGAAGCTTCCACGTTTTTTCCATGGTTTAGACAGCATAAATGAGCAGAAAACGTATTCAGTAGTACATTAACCATGCAATCCATGCTGTTGTTTACATCCGTATCTCCAATATGGCTGTACTTTCAGGTAACTGACCAAATTGTGACATAAGTGCAAACCCTCTATTGACCCTTTCGCAAATATCCACCTCACTACATTACTGTAGCTATGGCCAACAAGCCGAAAAATACCATGTAAAGCAAAGAGAAAACTGACATTGCACAGACAGACAAGGCAAAGCAGGTTACTTTAGGTAGTAAGCAAAGTCTCAACTTTCAAATGTTGTCATTTAAAAAAAAAAAAATTTAAAACAATAAATAGTTTTGTCTCATTAATCTGTCACGACAGATCACTGTAGCGCTCATCAACCGATCATCTCATCGGATTTACTAGTTATAGCATGAAACAAACATGAACAAAAATCAGAAGGTGTCTTGTTTCAACCAAGAAATTATGTCATTACACACTTTTTTTTTTAAGATTTAAGTCCACCGACGTTAATCTACTCTCCTGTCTGGTTTGTTTGTCGGACAAAAATGGCTAATTCAGCGTTATGATTGGTCAGATCAACTGTCAATCAAACTTCCTGCAAAGAGTCAACTGCATAGGTTATTTTAGGAAAAACTATATATGTGACCCTGGACCACAAAACCAGTCTTAAGTTGCTGGGGTATATTTGTAGCAATAGCCAAAAATACCTTGTATGGGTCAAAATAAAATAAAAAAATTAATGCCAAAAATCATTAGGATATTAAGTAAAGATCATGTTCCATTAAGATATTTTATAAATTTCGTACCATAAATGTATCAAAACTTAATTTTTGATAAGTAATATGCATTGCTAAGAACTTAATTTGGAAAAATTTAAAGGTGATTTTCTCAATATTTGTATTTTTTTGCACCCTCAGATTCCAGATTTCAAATAGTTGTATCTTGGCCAAATATTGTCCGATCTTAAAAAAACATACATCAATGGAAAGCTTATTTGTTCAACTTTCAGAAGATGTATAAATATCAATTTTGAAAAATTGATATTTAACACTTAAGACTGGTTTCGTGGTCCAGGGTCACATACAAAATATGAATTCAATTAGACCACAGAACAGAAACAACTGAATTTAATGCTCAAAACTAATAACAAAAAATATATGATATTTGTATATAACACAATATTACTTAAAGGCAGATGTGGAAAATACAGTTCCTGGAGTAGCTGTCCAGCACATTAGAAACAGGGACAAACAGCACACCTATCAATTGAATTAAGGCTAAAAACAATAACTGCAGTAACTGGTATTTTTCTGAACACTATCGTTAACATGTAAAACGTTGGTAAGAGTAGTAATTTCCTCTACAGCATTACAAAATTTCCTGTTCTCACCTGTAACCCTCCTTCAGTCTTTAATGGTCAGTCAGACTACAGTCCAGACAGCAGGTGACTCATCTGTAGAGTAAACTGCCCCAGAGAGTAATATAAACCAGACAGAGGTCAAAACTCTGGCACATCCTGAGGGCAAAGAGCACGTCGGGTCAGTTATAGGTCCGTTTTACAGCGCCAGGCTGATGGTCATCTCTTAAAAAAAAAAATAAGAAAAAAAATAAGAAAAAAAACAACACACACACACACACACACACACACACACACACACAGTACTGTGCAAAAGTTAGAGGCCACTAGTATTTTCATCAACAAAAAAGTGATTTTAAGTCAGCTATTTCTATTTTTTGCTGTAGTGTGTCAGTATGAAATATCAGTTTACATTTCCAAATATTTATTTTGCCATTAATTGTAAGAATCCATTGAGATTTTTTTTTTGACACCTGTCAGTGCTCCACACAGAGATCTGATCTCTTCATCTTCCAGTCTGTCTGGAATGACATGAAGTAACAGAACAAACCGAGGCAGACTAAATTCAGAAAAACTGTGGCAACAAGTCCAAGACGCTTCAAGAAACCTACCTGCAAAGCCATCCTAAAAACTATGCGCAACTGCACCTATAGGGCAAAAGATACTTTAAATAGAAAAAGATGGTCACACCAAATGTTGATTTCATTTAATAGAAGATAATTGATAAATAAAATCGACTTATGACATTATTTTTGACAGCATCTTCATTTGATTTCATTTTTTTTTTTTTTTTTACACAAGTGCCTAAAACCTTGTATTGTAGCTTTGTGTGGAGCACTGACAGGTGTCAGACTCCTTGTGCAAAAAAAAAAAAAAAAAAAATCTTACTGGATTATTACAATTAATGGCAAAATTAATATTTGGAAATGTAAACTGATATTTCATACTGACACACTACAGCAAAAAAAAGAAATTAAAATCGTTTTCTTGTTGGTGAAAATACTAGTGGCCTATAACTTTTGCACAGTACTATATATATATATATATATATATATATATGTGAAGAGTTCAGATGCAAAACCAGCTAAAAGCCATCTTGGTCAAGAATGAGATAATGACACTGAATGAATGCTCTCGACACATCCATCAAATACTTTTTTTTACTTCAAACTTGCTAAAATCCCAGCCTTAGCCCAATCAGAAGTACCAGTACTAAGGTAGAAAAATATACATAGGAGCCTGATAAAAAAAAAAAAAAAAAAAAAAAAATATTTAAAAGAAAGACGTCAGATGGATTTAGAGGCTTTTGCATCTGAACACTTCATATCAAATAAAATTGTATATACACTACTAGTCAAAAGTTTTTGAATTTTTAATGTTTTTTTTTTTTTTTTAAAGAAGTCTCTTTTGCTCACCAAGCCTGTATTTATCTGATCTAAAGTACAGCAAAAACAGTAAACTAAGTGTGTAAAAAATGTAATTTATTCCTGTGATTTCAAAGCTGAATTTTTAGCATCATTACTGCAGTCACATGATCTTCCAGAAATCATTCTAATACTCATATTATTTGCTGTTCAAAAAATATCATTACATTAAAAACAGCTTAGTAGAATATTTTCAGGTTTCTTTGATTAATAGAAAGTTCAGAAAAACAGCATTTATCTGAAATATATATTTTTTGTAGCATAATAAATGCCTTTATCACCACTTTTGATCAATTTAAACATCCTTGCAAAATAAAAGTATTAATTTCTATAATACCCTAAAATCATGTGACACTGATGACTGGAGTAAATGATGCTAAAAATGTAGCTTTAATCAC
Organism: Cirrhinus molitorella; assembly: GCA_033026305.1. Taxonomy (NCBI): domain Eukaryota; kingdom Metazoa; phylum Chordata; class Actinopteri; order Cypriniformes; family Cyprinidae; genus Cirrhinus; species Cirrhinus molitorella. The sequence goes on from CM065126.1 coordinate 37,762,254, forward strand.
AGAAATTAATGAAATTTTAAATATAAAAAACTGTTATTTAAACAGTACAAATATTCAAAATTCAAAATTGTACTGGATCATGTGACTGGAGCAATGATGCTAAAAATTCAGCTTTGAAATCATAGGAATAAATTACATTTAAAAATATATTTAAACAGAAAACGGTTACTTTAAAAAGTAAACATTTTACTGTATTTGCTCTACTTTGGATCAAATAAACACAGACTTGGTGAGCAGAAGAGACTTTAAAAAAACATTAAAAATCATTTGACTGGTAGTGTATATATAATTTTATAATATTTAATTTTAAATCAGGAGTTAGTAGATCCCTAATATATAAATATAAGCATTTATTTATTTATTTGACTTCTTTCTTTTATAGAGAACATGCATTGTTTTTAAAAAAGTTCTAAGAAAAGTCTGGGGTCAGTAAGTATTTATTGATACGTTTATCCAACAAGGACACATTAAATAAATGAAAAGTGACCTTTTATAATATTACAAAAAAAAAAATATTATAAATTAATGCTGATGTTTTGAATTTTCTATCTATCGGTTTCCACAAAAATATTAAGCGGCACATCTTTTGTTTTCTCAGCTGTCGTAATCATAAGAAATGCATTTGAGCAGCAAATCGGCATATTAGAATGATTTCTGAAGGATCATGTGACACTGAAGACTGGAGTAATGAAGCTTTGCATCAGGAATAAAGTAAAATTGTTTATATTTGAAAAAGTAAATAATATTAAATGCTGTATAACAGACTTCATTCAACCAAAAAAAAAAAAAAAAGACTCAAACTTACGAAAAGTGTATATTGTTACTGGAAATGAAGGCAAAAATACACCCAAAGACTCAAAGCTTCTAAGTCTGTAGTGCAGTGTGTTAATGGAGCAAACTCTGACTGTCGGCACTTCCAGGGAATTTCAGAGGCATTCTCCCTTACACCTGCCCTGCGGTGAAGAGCACTGAGCTCATAGGGTGGGGTTAGGCTGTAAAATCCTGCTCTGACCTCAAACTAGGTACCTGCAGGGTGTAGCGGCAGTGCAGGTCACGGGGTCGTGAGCTCTCATTAATCAACTTCCTGCAGTCTTTCTCAACATGTGTTTCCATTGTAGGGTCACAGCCTATCACACACACATGTGGATACAAGCACTCAAGCGCTGATGGATGAATAACAAAATGAACTGATTGATAAGCCAAACGTTTGCTGTTTAAAACAGTGCAGTCAGTGCAAACTGGTGTCTGTGGCTATCTGCAACAAAAAAATACTCTATAAAGTGATGTTTCCTGTGTCCTGTGACATGAAAAATGTGTCAGCCGACAGAAAAAAGGTGTCTCGGTTGTCTAAAGTGGCTTTGATGTGGTTTGTAAAGACACAGAATGAGCAAACAGGTGTGTGACAACAGTGCTGCCGCAAGACTGATGTGCCAGAGCAAACACAAACATTTAAGGCACAAATCCAGTGTTTTATGAATAACATTAGTTTAAATCTTACCTAAACCAATCTACATACAATAATGACAGGGCGTATTGTAGGTATTTTTGGTCGTCTGGACGTAAACTCCCATCTTAACACTTTTTTACAGTTTTTTTTATATATATTAACTCATATTAACTCATTTTTATCGACTATCGACTTGTGATCAACCTTTTATTAAGTTTTAACACAAAATGTACACTTCACTTTTTTTACATACTAAAAAGTATATATGTGTACTCAAAGACATAAAACAGACATAAAATTCAAAACTATATACAATTGCCAAAGCCTTGAAGCTAAGATAAATAAGAGACAGAAATAATAGACAAATATATCAAATAAATAAGTACAATGACATAAGTATCTTGTTAAGACCCATTTAGATTATGTTCTAAACCTGAGGAAAAACAGGTGGTTTCAGAAGTTCAACAATTACTTTGCTTTATGAATAGACTATTTTTTTTTTAAAGAAAAAGTCAATTTCTTGTCTTGCTAAATTCAAAGCTAGTATTTATGAACTCACTTGTTTTATTTCTTTTTTTTTTTTTACTAAACGGTCATTTTTGAAACATTTAAAATTTTATTTAGAATAAAATGGTCAATTTCTTGTCTTGCTAAATTCAAAGCTAATATTTATCAACTAACTTTTGTTCTTTTTTACTAAACGGTCAAAACATTCTTTTTTATGATGAAATGGGGCAGAAACAGAATTTAATTCTTTTTTTAAATAAAATTGTCAATTTATTGTCTTGCTAAATTCAAAGCTAGTATTTATGAACTAATTTGTTTTATTTCTTTTTTTTTTACTAAACGGTCAAAAACATTTAAAAAAGATTTATTGTATTTTTTATGATGAAATGGGGTGAAACAACATTTAAAATTTTATTTAGAATAAAATTGTCAATTTCTTGTCTTGCTAAATTCAAAGCTAGTATTTATGAACTAATTTGTTTTATTTCTTTTTTTTACTAAACGGTCAAAAACATTTAAAAAAGATTTATTGTATTTTTTATGATGAAACGGGTGAAAACATTTAAAATTTTATTTAGAATAAAATGGTCAATTTCTTGTCTTGCTAAATTCAAAGCTAATATTTATCAACTAACTTTTGTTCTTTTTTACTAAACGGTCAAAAACACTTAAAAAAATTTATTGTATTTTTTATGATGAAACGGGGTGAAAGCATTTAAAATTTTATTTAGAATAAAATGGTCCATTTTTTGTCTTGCTAAATACAAAGCTAGTATTTTTTATAGTATTTTTGTTTTATTTATTTATTTTTTACTAAACGTTCAAAAACATTATTTTTATATGATGAAATGGGGCAGAAACAGAATTTAATTCTTTTTTAAATAAAATTGTCAATTCCTTGTCTTGCTATATTCAAAGGTATTATTTTATATTTATACTAAATCTAATTAAAACATTAAATAATATATTTTTTTATACTTCATGTAATTTATACTAAATGTAATTTGAAAAACATTTATCGGTTTGATCATCACATTTTCAAACATTCATATCTTTATGATGGATTTTCATATTAATCTAGAGTCTCGTAAAGTTTAAATAAACTGCATAATAATTATATTAATAAACAATTAAATATTTTAAGATTTTAAATAAATTTGCACAATTTATGTAATGTAACAAAATTACAGTAAAGTTTAGATAATCACAGTTTTAAACACAGTTTGAACAGTTTTGTTTTATGATGGACTTTCATATTTTAAGCTAAATAAAACCCATAAAGGTGTTTATAAAAAGGCATTCAAAGGGGTTTAATAAATACAAAAAAAAGTAAATAAATACAAAAAATAACATTTGTTAGTTTAAATAAAAATCAACCCTAGGACATGAAAGTGTTTATTATTAATAATAGAATTAATCAAATTAATTAATAAACAATAATAATAATAATAATATCACTTTAATTGCTATATGCATGAATTTCTCATTCACTTTTCATGCTGATCTGGCACATTCTTGCATTACAAATATAAGCAGGTACAGTCAAAACATCAACAGCATTTTTAAATGTGGGAGAAAGTGGCTCTTTCTGTGAAAGTCATTATGGCTAGTGTAAAAACAAGCCAAAAAGAGACTGACAGATAACCTCAGCTCACCCTCTGCTATTGCAATCCCATCTGCTCATTGAGCTTTATAACACAAACTGTGCTGCTACATGCTAAAATCTCACCCTTCCTTTCAGTAATATTCAAAAGAAATAATTCGGACGCCTTGGTATTTAAGAGACATCCTCGTAATAGAAACAATACTGGATTTTTGTTTGTGTAGAAATCCTTATTCATGAACAGCTATATAACGTAGTTCATATTAGGTTGCAAAGTCATTCACAGGGACATCTGGCTTTTCTACTGAACAAAGAACTTCGCTTTTCTCAAATTCTAGGCCCTGCATTTACATGTTACAGTCAATCTAAACATGGTTCTGCGCTTCAGCTCTCGCCTTTGTAAGTGCACTGGAGCTTTTATTCAAAAGGTGTTTGGAATCACAGCTTGTCCCCACAGTGGGAACCCCTGTCCAAACAGTCAGAGGACAAATCCCCTCACTTCCTGCACCATAAGGCACATTCTCCACGGCAACCCACAATGGAAGCTTTAGAGGGACACATTTACAGAGTGCTAAAGGCTAGTACAGTCTAGTCTAAAAGTACTAAAGAATGCTTAGAATGCCTAGAATTTGGATTAAAATTACATACACACCTTGCAGAATTTGCAAAATGTTGATTATTTTACCAGAATAAATCCTTCAGATCCTACTTAATGCACTGTTTTTCAGAAGGAAAAACAATGCATTAAGAACCGGGGGTGAAAAATGGAAAACTTATTTGTCTTTTGGGAAACACGTAAATATCTTTTGTAGGCCAGTACTAAAGGAAAAAATATGATATTTATGCAAAATAAGAAAAATGTGCACATCTCAATTCTGTTCAAAAGTTTTCACCCCTGGCTCTAATGCATTGTGTTTCCTTCTAAATCATCAGTGAGCATTTGAACCTTCTGTAATAGTTTCATATGAGTCCCTCAGTTGTCCTCAGTGTGAAAATATGGATCTTAAAATCATACAGTCATTGTTGGAAAGGGTTCAAATACACAAAAATGCTGAAAAATCTAAGAATTTGTGGAAGCTGAAGGATTTTTTCTGATGAACAGCAGACAGTTTAACTGTTCAGGACAAACAAGGGACTCATGAACAACTATCACTTAAAAACAACACAGCTGTGGGTCATTCAGGTAACAACGCAGTATTAAGAATCAAGTGTATGCAAACTTTTGAACAGGGACATTTTTATAAATTTAACTATTATTTTCTCTTGTGGACTATATGTAATGGTCTTTTATGTGAAATAACTTATTCAGGTCAGTAATAAATAAACAACAACATGTCTTATTTTTTTTTTTATAAAAAAAACATATCTACAAAGCAGTTTACACCGGGCTCTTAATTTTGACACTTAATTTTAATTTTATTTTGGTCTATCAATCTATTAAATTACTTATATGAAACCATGATCCACACTCACAAAAATAGTAATCTTTTAGCATTTTACTTGACATAAATTATCATTTTATTTTATTAAGAATATCTAAAAATCCCTGAAACAAAATAAATGGACTTAAGATGCAACAACTTTAAAATAAATACAATATAATTTAATTTAAATATGAATAAGAATAATTTGGAAAAAAAATACAAATATGCCAGTGTTGTAAGGCAAAACGCATTCATATGATTTTCGAGTAAATAAGTCAAACTTTATATTTCTTTATTATTTTATTTATTTTTTATTATTTTTAATGCTTTTTTTAAAGTCTTTTCTGCTCACCAAGCCTGCATTGATCCAAAGTACAGCAAATACAGTAACATTTTAAAATATGTTTACTTTTTAAAGTAAACATTTTCTATTTAAATACATTTTAAAATGTAATTTATTCCTGTGATTTTAAAGCTGAATTTTTAGCATCATTACTCCAGTCACACGATCCTTCAGAAATCATTCTAATATTCTGATTTGCTGCTCAAAAACATTTGTTATTATAAGTATGTTGAAAACAGCTGAGTAGATTTTTTTCCAGTTTTCTTTGATGAATAGAAAGTTCTTTATCATCCCTTTTGGTTAATTTAAAGCATCCTTGCTAAACAATAGTATTAATTTCTATAACTTCTTCCCCTTTTTCACTTGTATGTGGTTGCTAAAGCATTGTCCTAATTTTATTTTCAGTGAGCCTTTTTTTAAATCATTTAAAATATGTAATTACACATAATTATTAAATAGTTTAACACCAGTGCGTTTGCGAAAAAAAAAGGCAAAAAGTCTAAGAAAAAAAAAATACTTTTGCAGTGTCTGCAATAATAATCATTTTGCATGGTAATTATTTTACCAAGCTCTCATTAGTCAGGCATTAGTACCTCGGCTAGCAGCAGTTTTAGTGGATTTGGTCACTCGTTTATTTATATCAGACTACACGTTTATTTTAATCTGGCTTATGCATCTAACAGCAAAAACCTGAGGTGAGATCTCCTGTAGCCCAACATGTCAGGAGCATTTAGCTACCATACACACCAGCCTTAATGAGATCAGTTTAAATTGCAGCATGAGGTCAGTGTTGTAAACACAAGCCAAAACCCTCATTAAATTGCATAAACACCTCTCACGTGGCTATAAACAGGGTGCTAACTGGCTGCTAACGTTTTCTTCCAATGATATGTAAACAAATTTGAATGTGAAGAGGAAGACTGGTTTATGCTGGTTAGTGCTGGTCTGGTGCTAGTCATAGCAGGGAACTATCAAACCCAAGATGCTAAGAGGCGAGGATTGTTGAGCTCAAGTAGGCTTGAGATATACACCAGAGACGTGACTCCATCTGACCGAAGGAAATTTATCACCGTCAGCTGTCCTAGTCATGCGATATAGAGGCTTAATAATGTTTGGGTTACTAGGGAAACCTTCTCTCATGTCATATCGTAAGCCTTTTATTTTACCCGCGACCCCTGGTCCAGTCTCCCTAATTAAAGATGCCATAATTTAAGGCAGTAATAAAAGTCCTATTACAGACATCAGATAAAATCAATTCAAGAATCAATAGCAGCTGAGCTAAATCTGCTTCTTATTCTTTTGTACATCCACTTCCTGTTCTGAGATGAGCTGCACAGTCCTGAGCCAGACCTGCTTTATGTTAGTGACAAACTGACTGCTGGTGTAAGTTTAATTTGGGTTAGCAGCTGTTTGCATGTGGTCATCTTTTGCATAATCAATAGCACTCAACTGACATATTGGGCACTTTAGCCAAAGGTTGCTCTTAAAGACACTTAACAAGGTTTCTGTTCCATTCAATCTATTCAAATTGGTGTGCCTTCTGATATTTTATTATTTGTGCTACACTGGTTAATTAAGTGTTGTTTTCATCTTGCAAATCAAATTAAATCCTGCAATTATCCAGTGAACACAATCTACCTCCCTTCATTATCTGTACATATTATATGTATTTATTTCTTTATATTAAACATTGTTTATTGTCTTATTTACAGTATTTTTAAAAAATTATTTCCAGTGTGGATTGCACAATATATTAGTAGGGAAGCCTGTTTCAACGCTGCATTATGGACAAGAAAGCAAAAAAAATAAAAATAAAAATAAATATATATATATATATACACACACACTGCCGCTCAAAAGTTTGGGATCAGTAAGATTTTTAATGCTTTTTAAAGGAGACTTTTCTGCTCATCAAGGCTGTTTATTTGATTAAAAATACAGAAAAAACTGTAATATTGTGAAATGTTAATGCAATTTAAAATAGTTGCTTTCTATTTTAATATACTTTAAAATATAATTTATTCCTGTGATGTAAAGCTGAATTTTCAGCATCATTACTCCAGTATTCAGTGTCACATGATCCTTCAGAAATCATTCTAATATACTGATTTATTATCAGTTTTTGAAACAGTCGTGCTGCTTAATATTTTTTTGGAACCTGCGATACTTTTTTTAGGATTTTTTGATGAATAAAAAATAAAAAGAACAGCATTTATTCCAAATAGAAATCTTTTCTAACAATATAAGACTTTACTATCACTTTTTATCAATTTAACACATCCTTGCTGAATGAAAGTATTAATTTCTTTCAAAGAGAGAAAGAAATAAAAAAAGCACTGACCCGAAACTTTGAACGAGGTGTTTATTGTTACAAAAGTTTTCTATTTTAAATAAATGCTCTTCTTTTTTAATGTTTTATTTATCAAAGAATCCTGAAAAAAGTATCACAGGTTCCCAAAAAAATATTAAGCAGCACAACTGTTTCCAAAACTGATAATAAATCAGTATATTAGAATGATTTCTGAAGGATCATGTGACACTGAATACTGGAGTAATGATGCTGAAAATTCAGCTTTACCTCACAGGAATAAATTATATTTTAAAGTATATTAAAATAGAAAACAACTATTTTAAATTGCATTAACATTTCACAATATTACAGTTTTTTTCTGTATTTTTAATCAAATAAACACAGCCTTGATGAGCAGAAAAGTCTCCTTTAAAAAGCATTAAAAACCTAATGATCCCAAACTTTTGAGCGGCAGTGTATGCATGTATGAACTAAAAGATCAGTTATTTATACACTGAACAAAATTATAAACGCAACACTTTTGCAAAAGCCCCCCCAATACTTTTTCTACATACAGAAAAGGCCTATTTCTCTCAAATATTGTTCACAAATCTGTCTAAATCTGTGTTAGTGAGAACTTCTTTGCCGAGATAATCCATCCACCTCACAGGTGTGGCATATCAAGATGCAGTTTTACTGTATTGGTATCTGGTGTGACCACCATTGGCCTCACGCAGTGCAAAATCTCCTTTGCATAGAGTTGATCAGGTTGTTGATTGTGGCCTGTGGGATGTTGGTCCACTCCTCTTCAATGGCTTTGAGAAGTTGCTGGATATTGGAAGAAACTGGAACACTCTGTTGTATACGCCGATCCAGAGCATCACAAACATGCTCAATGGGTGACATGTCCGGTGAGTATGCTGGCCATGCAGGAACTGGGATTTTTTCAGCTTCCAGGAATTGTGTACAGATCCTTGCAACATGGGGCTGTGCGTTATCATGCTGCAACATGAGGTGATGGTCGTGGATGAATGGCACAGCAATGGGCCTCAGGATCTTTATCAGTGAAGAGAACACCTCTCCAAAGTGCCAGACGCCATCAAATGTGAGCATTTGTCCACTCAAGTCGGTTACAACGACGAACTGCAGTCAGATCGAGACCTCGATAATGACGAGCATGCAGATGAGCTTCCCTTAGATGGTTTTTGACAGTTTGTGCAGAAATTCTTTGGTTATACAAACCGACTGTTGCAGCAGCTGTCTGGGTGGCTGGTCTCAGGTCCTGGGGTTACACGTGGTCTGCGGTTGTGAGGCCGGTGGGATGTACTGCCAAATTCTCTGAAACGCCTTTGGAGACGGCTTATTCACGGGCAACAGCTCTGATGGACATTCCTGCAGTCAGCATGCCAATTGCACACTCCCTCAAAACTTGCAACATCTGGGGCATTGTGCTGTGTGATAAAACTGCACATTTTAGAGTGGCCTTTTAATGTCACCAGCCTAAGGCACACCTGTACAATAATCATTTAGACAGATTTGTGAACAATATCTGAGAGAAATAGGTTTTGTGTACATCTAGATCTTAGATCTTTGAGTTCAGCTCATGAGAAATGGGGGCAAAAACAAAAGTGTTTCATTTATTATTTTGTTCAGTGTATATATTAAATAAATAAATAAATAAAATATCTGAGGTAAGGAAAAATTTTAAATGTTTTTTATACATTTTAAGTAATATGTAAACTATTACAAATTAAAATAACTTTTCTATTTTTATATATTTTAACTCAAAACTATATCATTACTCAAAAGCATTTATTTAAAATAGAAATCTTGTTACATTGCTTTTGCTGGCAAATACATTGCTTTGCAACAATATACACTACCAGTCAAAAGATTTTTTATGTTTTTAAAGTCGTCTCTTCTGCTCACCAAGCCAAAACAGTAAAACTCTGAAATATTTTTCATATTTAAAATAACTGTTTTCTATTTGAATATATTTTAAAATGTAATTTATTTCTGTGATCAAAGCAACATTTTCAGCATCAATACTACAGTCTTAAGTGTCACATGATCCTTCAGAAATCATTCTAACATGCTGATTTGCTGTTCAAGAAATTTTTATTATTATTATTATTTTTATCAATATTATCAGCATTTATCTGAAATAAAATACCATTCAAAAGCTTGGAGTCAGTATAATTTAGAGAAACTATTAAAAAATATATACTTTTATTTAGCAAGGATGCTTTAAAAGTGATGATAAAGAAATTTATAATGTTACAAAAGCTTTCGATTTAAGATAAATGCTGCTCTTTTGAACTTTCTATTTATCAAAGAAACCTGAAAAAATCTACTTGGCTATTTTCAACATATAATAATAATAATAATAATAATAATAATAATAGTTTTTGAACAGCAAACCAGAATAGAATGATTTCTGAAGGAGTAACAATGCTAAATTTGAGCTTTGAAATCACAGAAATAAATTGAATTTTAAAATATATTATAAAACAGCTATTTTAAAAGGTAAAAATATTTTACATTTTTTTGTTTTTGCTGTAGTTTGGATCAAATACATGCAGACTTGGTGAGCAGAAGAAAAAAAAACTTTTGACTGGTAGTGTAGATTAGTATACAACATTACAGTTGCAAGATGTTTAAAGTTTTTGAGCAGAACGACAACACAATTTTGCTGATCTAAAACCTGTGTTGCTGTTTTCAAGTGCAAATCTTCCCATCGAATTACAATTTACAGAAATAACTGAACGTTTACATCACAGTCTGAAAAATCTCTCCTGCAGTGCCACATTATCATCTGCTCCTTAAACACACAACCACATACCAATGCAGTTTTATCAGACGGCCCCACACTGAGGTGCAAAGGACAAACACGGCAGATCTCACCCCCCTCAGAGCAAAAACAACCCAACGGACAAACCAGAACCATGCATTAGGGAATCTGGAGTTAATCAGCTCTGAAAGCAGTTTGAGTGAGTCACAAAATGTTTTGGACCCTGTTTACACGTGTATTTAAAAGCAAAGTAGGCCATTTTTGCAGCACTAAACAAGTTAAAAAATAAACTCAGCAAGTAGTTTTACTCTAAACTCAGGTGGTAGGTTTATTATTATCTAAAAAATTAAAAAGAAGTAGATAACATTTCCATTTTGTACCACTAGTTGCATAGATATTCCGCACTTTAATAGTAAACAAGGCCTGTACGTGACACTGTATAACTATCACATTCTGGACTGCGAACAAATCAACAAGTCAACAAGCAGAAACAGGACATAAAGTCATCAGTCAAAACAGAATATGTTAAAAAAAACACACATAAAAGAAATCATTTATGAGATTAAGATCCATTCAGCGAGACGACAGTAATCCTCATCCGCTCGTACAGTCAACTTTCACAGACTTCAGTTATGAATATGACAGTGAATAGAGGAGTTTGGGAAATGGGCTATGGTCCATAAGTTTTGACTCGGATGGGAGGAAACTTTTTCTGCCTCATTGACTTTGAAAAGTTCATATGACGCACTGACATTTCATTAGCATGGCCCTTTTTGTCTCTGTGAATCGTATGGATTTGTGATGTTATGTAAACCGGTTGTTGATTTCTCAATCATTTCTTCTGAAACAAACAATGCAGCGATGAAAGTCTAATGTTGTGGACAAAAGCAAGGCAAGAAACCAGCTGAAAAAACACTGTGATGTCTGCAACCAACACAAAATAGAAGACAAAAAAAACTGAAAGAACGATAGACAGAATGATGGATAGAACGATATATAGATAAACCAATATACAGAACAAGACACAGAGATACATAGAAAAGATAGATAGATACAGTTGAGGTCAAAAGTTGACATACACCTTTCAGAATCTGCAAAACGTCAATTATTTTACCAAAATAAAAGGGGTCATATAAAATGCATGTTATTTGTTATTTAGAACTGACCTAGATAAGATATTTAACATAAAAGACGTTTACAAATATTCCACAAGCGAAAATAATAGCTGAATTTATAAAAATGACCCTGTTCAAAAGTTTACATACGCTTGATTTTTAATATAGTGTTGTAACCTGAATGATCCACTGCTGTTTTTTTTTGTTTGTTTTTTTCCTTTTTTAGTGATACAGTGAACAGTTAAACTGCCTGCTATTCTTCAGAAAAATCCTTTAGGTCCCACAAATTCTTTGGTTTTTCAGCATTTTTGTGTATTTGAACCCTTTTCAACAATGACTGTATTTTGAGATCCATCTTTTTTTGCACTGAGGACAATTGAGGGACTCATATGCAACTATTACAGAATGTTCAAATGCTCACTGATGCTCCAGAAGGAAACACAATGCATTAAGAGCCAGGGGATTAAAACTTTTTGAATTTGAAAATCAGGGTAAATTTAACGTATGTAAGTATCTTCTGAAGGGCAGTACTAAAATGGATGGTAATTAGGCAAAATAAGAAAAATTCAGCTCTTAATGCATCCCTTTTCCCTTCTGGAGAATCAGTAAATGTTTGAACATTCTGTAATAGTTTCATATGAGTCCCTCAGTTGTCCTCAGTGTGAAAAGATGAATCTCAAAATCATACAGTCATTGTTGGAAAGGGTCCAAATACACAAAAATGCTAAGAAACCAAAGAATTTGTGGGACCTGAAGGATTTTTCTGAAGAACAGCAGGCAATTTAACTGTTCAGGACAAACAAGGGAGTCATGAACAATAATAACTAGTGATTGTAAACAAGTGTATGTAAATGGGGTCATTTATAAATTCAACTATTATTTTCTTCTAGGGACAATATGCAAATGTCTTCTATGTCAAATATCTTAGTCAGGTCAAATATCTTAGCAGGTCGGTACTAAATAAAACATAACCTGCATTTTGTATGATCCCTCTTATTTCGCTAAAATAATTAACATTTTGCAGATTATGCATGTAAACTTTTGACCTCAACTGTTCCATAACTGGATTCATATATATATATATAAATAAGAAAAACAACACATTTCAGATGCACACAGGCAGAAAAACAACAAAATGAGTGAACACGAGACAGCGCCGTGTCTGTCGAGCCGGTTTGCTCTAGACAATAAACCCAGACTTTATGGCTTTTTATGATCTGTTTGCTCTGTCCTGCTAATCCAAGTCAACATCTGACAGATAACACACAACACATACATACCGTCCAGCCACCAAGACACAGAGAGAGAAAAAGAGAGAAAACTCATAAGTAATTGATTTGGAACAGCAACTTATTGTAACTTATGCAGGACAAATAGTGTTTAAGACTCAACTATTCACAGATGACTATACAAATGAGGTATAGTTCACTCAAAAAGGACAATTCACTCATCCTCAGGCCAGGCAAAGATGTAGATGAGTTTGTTTCTTCATCAGAACAGATTTGGAGGAATTTAGCATTACATCACTTGCTCTGAAGTGAATGGGTGCCGTCAGAATGAGTGTCCAAACAGCTGATAAAAACATCACAATAATCCACAAGTAGTACACACCACTCCAGTCTATCTATTAACAGCTGGTGAAGTAAAAATCTGCATTTTTGTAACAAACAACTCCAACATTAAGATGTTTTTAACTTCAAACCATAGTCATCTATTCATGATATTGTTTTCTTCAGCAAAAAGTTAGGAGTCAGGAGAGAAATATGCACAGATCAAACACCATTATTCTGTTAAGAAAACAACAGGGGATTGACTTTTTCACTGATGAAAGTGTTATTATGGATTATGGACTGGTATTTTGGGCTGAAGTGATGGTTTAGAGTCAAAATGCCTTAATGATGGCATTTGTTTCTTACAAACATGCATCTTTTTACTTACTTAAGATGTTAACTGATGGACTGGAGTTGCGTGGATTACTCGCAGATTTTTGATGTTTTCACCAGCTGTTTGGACTCTCATTCATTCTCACAAATATACAATATTAATAATATAAAATTATATTTTTGGAATTATTTTTATGTACTGAAACTTGTTTTATCTGTCATCTTTGATGGATTTTATTCACTTCAGGAAAAAAAAAGAGGGGGGGAAACTAAAGATTAATGAATGACCTGCATGTCCGCATGAGATTAATTAAGGACAGGACCGTTAATAGCCCAACCTACAAAAACAAACAGGAGAATTGATCGCTGTCTGGCACCACACACACATATTAAACTCACTCTTATGACGTTTGTTTTATGTGCACAAAGTGTCAACATAGCATTGTCAAGACTGAGTGTCTGCATTAGGTTTTACCACATTATGGAAACCAAGTGTGCACAAAAGTATCCGAAATCAGCTAAAATATGCTCGCTAAATAATGTGTTAGAAAACCCAAGAAAATTTTTACAAATTTCTGTGAGGGTTAGTGAATAGAAAACATAACTAGCTCATTATGAAAACAACTGAAGTCAAAGGAAAGTCCCCATTATGACAGAAAACAAATGTGTGTTTAAGCTCTGGAAAGCTGTGAAGTTGGCACGTTTCACCAGTCATATTGCTTTGCCTGCTAAACGTCTTTTTAGCATGAATTACATCATTCACTGGTGATATTACACTATATAATCCAAGATAAATATCTGTAAAAGGTTGGACTGTTTGCTGAAACATTATCATAAGATCAAATACAGCTCTACTGTGAAGGTTTTGTTCAGTTTTCACTGTGAAGTGAAATCGGACGGTTAAGAAATACATCATTTAAATGTCACAATTTAACGAATAGCGATTTATAGGTAGTTACTAACTTGCTAATTACCTCAGTGTCTCTCTTGACCTTCATGACAGTTTTATGAGTTGTGATTTACCATCCCCATTCATTCATATTATTGAGCTTTTATTTTATATCAAGGTCAAATGATTGAAACCAAAAGGTCATAGAAGGCTGCACTGATCTCAGACAAAGAGATACAATAATTCTAGTGGATTCTTATATTTAAACACAGGGTAGACAGACGGAGCTTTATACTTGTTTGGATTGGAAACAGGCAAATATACACAATGCGACACTGTGGCCCTCTTGTGGAGAAATGCAGTATTCAAACCATTCCTACATAGGGCCTAACCAGGACATTATGAAGTTTTAAGCTTAACTTACCATGTTTTAGAGTGAACAAACCAACTAATAACACAAAACAGCACAGACCTCATTAAATCCATGGCTTACTTACTTATGATGTTTATTTTGTGGTATTGCCACGGGTATTTTAAGTTGCAGATCGTCATTTTAATGTGTTTTTACTAGTTAGCAGTAAACCGCGTGCCTCACCTGAATATGTTCATAGATTTGTGTTGAATGTTATCTTTGGAATGAGTATTTTATTTGTAAACATAACTTTTCTTAGTTAAAATCACAAAACTAGCGAGCTAACCTACTAGTAAGTACTTACGTTGTGTTAACGTGGCTGAAGACACGAGGAACAAACAAACCGAATCGATTCAATTGAGTGAGTCATTTACGCTGGAACCGCTCCTATTGATTCAAAGTCGTGACTTCGAGGTTTCAGTGCAAACGATTAGCAAAAACAGATCAAAAGAGCATTTCTGTATTTTCACATCGTTTGTAATGCTTTTAAAAAAAGCACGTATATTGATGGGTAAAACGGAGCTTTTTTCAGAATCAGTGAACTGCGTCGCAAATTGATTCACTGTTTCGAAGCGCTCGTATCGCGAATCATTAGATGGTAACTTTAGAGCGGGTTCGTGAATCATTTGATTTAAATCGGAACTTTGGAGCGGTTTCGCGAATCATTTGATCTAAATCGGAACTCTGGAGCGGTTTCGCGAATCGTTTGATTTAAATCGGAACTCTGGAGCGGTTTCGCGAATCGTTTGATTTAAATCGGAACTTTGGAGCGGTTTCGCGAATCGTTTGATTTAAATCGGAACTTTGGAGCGGTTTCGCGAATCATTTGATTCAAATCGGAACTTTAGAGCGGTTTCGCGAATCATTTGATTTAAATCGGAACTTTGGAGCGGGTTCGCGAATCATTTGATTTAAATCGGAACTTTGGAGCGGTTTCGCGAATCATTTGATTTAAATCGGAACTCTGGAGCGGTTTCGCGAATCATTTGATTTAAATCGGAACTTTGGAGCGGGTTCGCGAATCATTTGATTCAAATCGGAACTTTAGAGCGGTTTCGCGAATCATTTGATTCAAATCGGAACTTTAGAGCGGTTTCGCGAATCATTTGATTTAAATCGGAACTTTGGAGCGGGTTCGCGAATCATTTGATTTAAATCGGAACTCTGGAGCGGTTTCGCGAATCATTTGATTTAAATCGGAACTTTGGAGCGGGTTCGCGAATCATTTGATTTAGAACGAAACTTCGGAGCTGGTTCGCGAATCATTTGATCTGGAGAACTTCAGACGGGGATTCGTGAATCTTTTGATTCAGATCGGAACTTCGGAGTGTGGCTAGCGAATCATTTTTTTGTTTATGTATGTGACATCTATAGATTAAGCTAGCGTCTTTGAAACAGAAAGAAAGTCACTTACAAAATGAGATCAGGAACATTTTAAAAAATCTGACCAAAATTTCTCTGTGTGGGTACATTGCCAAACAAGTGAATGCCATTAGAAGAGTGACAAAAACAGCAACTTCAGTGTCTGACTTATAATAACGTTCATAAACTATTTGTGAAATTTGAAGTAAATCATTAATTTGTTGTTTAACCTCTTCATATTTAGAAATAAAGTTTCCACATACGGACATCACTTATGATTTTCAAGGGTGTAGAATTTAGTAGGGAGGAATCAAACTATGAATTGTCTGCCCACAAAAATAATGTCACTTCTTGGTATTATTGAGTAACTAGCCTTTTTAAAAGACTTAACAGGATGTAAGTGATATTGAAAACATTGAAAACATTGAGAAAAAAAAAAACAAAAAAAAAGATAAGTTCTTAATAAACTGCCAGTTTTGTCTCCTATTTGATAAATATGTCATATGTTCAAATCAAAAGAATTTAATTTTGTGTTGTAAAATAGCCAACATAATCAAATTGAAATTTAAATTACTGAAATATTTTATCCAATATGTTAAGATGCATTGCATAGTACAAAATGACAAAATGTAATTTTCCCAGTACTGCAAAATGTTCATGTTGTTGTTTATGATAGTTGGTTATGGACAGTTATTCCAGTTAAATATTTTTTTCTTTGTTAATGTGTATGTGATGAAGAAAGAGAGAAGCGGAATAAGTAAATGTAATCTGTTTCCCCAAATTTTATTCAAACCTGTCACTTTAATTGCTCATGGTATTTAATGAGAACGTTTTTTATCTGATTTCATTGACTTGGTCCAGCTGATAATTCACTGTGCGAGCTTCACAGGAAGTCCAGTGCACTCTAGTGTGCATAAAGAAATAGTCACAATAAGACATCTGATTTGATTAATGAGGATGAAATAAAAAACAGCTCTCATAGAGCCCATTCTCTGGTAATGCCTTTGGTTTTTACTGAGAGTTGCACATTGAGACATTTCCCTTTACTCAGAAATACAGTTGAAATACAATAAATTGGCAGTGTGAGTATCCGCTCTTTAAAAAAAAAGTCAAATGCAGTTCATTTTTCCCTTAACTTTGTATTCTATTATTTAAATACACAATATACTAGGGACATCAGCATTGATTCAACAGTTAACTCAGTATCATAAAGCATAAAGGTGAAGCGTGTCACTTCTGAACAATTAGTGGTATCAAATGGAAAAGCTAGTAACCCATAACGTGGGTTTGACCAATGAAAGATGGATTTTTCAATTCTGCTTGTTAGCACAGAAATGATACACTTGACCTTTAATTAACAGATGTTAATTGGAGGCTGGTACAGTAGCAAAGGCTGAATACATGGATATGTGCTAGTATGGATTACGTCTCGCTGTATGCATTCAAAACGTACATGAAAAGACACAGACACCCACACAGTGCAGCATCTACAATCCCTCCCTGAACCAAAAGTGACGCAAACAGAGGAGTCTTTACTGGAACCATGAATTAAATGGCTTATAACTGCAAATTTACAAAGGTTCAGATAAGCAGACCTGCATGAACATGATTTACAAAGATATGCGAGAAGAACAAAGAACAAAAGGAGGAAGACTCATTTCTGGAAGAGAGAAAATTAAAGCGACAGAAACACAAAAAAAATAAAGTGTTGAGAATTCTGGAGATACAGCTGAAATGTTTAGACCCTCTGCTTATTATTACAAACTGACATCATATGATAATATTGCAGCATGGAGCTTTCTTCTGGCTATAGTTTTAGCAAGAAACAACAGAAGAGCAAACAGCTGTATGATACATCATGTGAGTGTGCGCCGCTGTTGTAGATCCCGCTTAAAAGAGTCTGGCTTTCTTCTTCAGTTCATTGCGTTTCCACAGAGGTAACCTGTCAAATTCCTGAATTTCCATCCCAAAGATTTCAAAGAACATCTCCGGAGCCAGGTGGCGCTAGAAATGCAGGAGAAGAAGAAGAAAAACAACAAAAATCACTCAAAACAAACACCTACATTTAAAAATTATGTATTTAAACTGCGTATCAAATTTCCTTGCATTTGGATTACTGGATCAGACTGGTTTTAATATAAGCAAACTCATTTCTGCCATAGGATAAAAAAAATATGTTTATATCTTGCAATTCCACTTTTTTTCCCTCATAAATTTGAGCTTACATTTCGATTTTGTTTCTGCCACATTAAACAATAAAAACTGTAATTGCTATTTTTTATTTGCACAATTCTGTTTTTTTCTTTTATCCTTGCAAGTATATACACTACCAATCAAAAGGATTTGAACAGTAAGATTTTTTTTTAAAGAAGTCTCTTCTGCTCACCAAGCCTGCATTTATTTGATCCAAAGTTTTTCTTGTTTTCGACTAGAATATATTTTAAAAATGTAATTTATTCCTTTCATTTCAAATCTGAATTTTAGCATCATGACCCCAGTCACATGATCCTTCAGAAATCATTCTAATATTCTGATTTGCTTCTGAAAAAAAAAAAAAACTTTTATTATTATTATTATTTTTTTCAGGTTTCTTTGATGAATAGAAAGTTTAGAAGAACAACATTCACAATAAATCTTTCAATATAATTGTCTTTATCATCACTTTTGATCAATATCAATTTGAAGTATCCTTGCTAAATAAAAGTATTAATTGCTATAATATATATATATATATAATATTATAGGAATTAATTTTGGAAGGATCATGTGACAATGAAGACTGGAGAATAGATGCTGAAAATTTAGCTTTGATCACAGGAATAAATTACATTTTTAAATGTATTCAGTTATTTTTAATAATAAAAATATTTCAAATTTTGACAATCAAATAAATGCAGGCTCTGTGAGCAGAAGAGACTTCTTTAAAAAACATTAAAGATCTTACTGTTTAAAAACTTTTGACTGGTAGTGTATCTCACAATTAAGATTTTTCTTCTCATTTTTGTGAGTTTCTTTTTATAATTCAGAGAAAAAAAATCTGTAATCTGTAAAGTAAAAAAAAGTCTGAATTCTGAGATGATAAGTCCCAATTATTTTATTTTTAATTTTCTTTATCCCATGGCTGAAACTGTCTTCCATATTAAAATTAATAAATGAAACAGGTCAAATCATGGCATAGATTATTCTTAACCATTTGCATGTTTGGTTTTTGTGTATTATTAGTATTATTACAGAAATCTTACCTGTTTCTTATCAATTTCATTAATGTATGACAGACAAATGTTTATTAGCTTGTGTTGAAACTGCATTATCCAAACGGATTTAATATGCAATTCAAATACAAATATTTTTAAATCTTAAAGTGGGCATTTTTGTTATATCATGATACAGTGTTTTGTTGCACACATACTGTGAGAA
Organism: Cirrhinus molitorella; assembly: GCA_033026305.1. Classification (NCBI taxonomy): domain Eukaryota; kingdom Metazoa; phylum Chordata; class Actinopteri; order Cypriniformes; family Cyprinidae; genus Cirrhinus; species Cirrhinus molitorella. The sequence continues at coordinate 37,781,737 of CM065126.1, forward strand.
ATTACCTCTAGTCTGGTTCTGTCCACATCTCTGGGCAGTTTGGAGCGACTGCGGCTGGTTACCACAAGCATTTCATATGGATATACCTTCAAATGACACATATCAATCAGTACAGAAATGTAAACTCTTTTTAATGTTTAAAATATAGGGTCTAATAAATCAGGTTGTATAGTTACAATACATTCAAAAAATTGCTGAATGCTGAACAGCCTAATAATTGAACACATATTGAATATCATATAATGCTATGCTAGTTTAATATGTTACACTTGCTTTTGGTTCCAGCATATTAGGCATAGACACTCCTCTGTCCATTCTGGTGGCTGTACGGTGGCCATCATGCATGGGCTAGAAACAAATCATTAATAGAGAGAGAACACGAAGCTTGTACTTTAATGAGGTCAGCTGTATCTTTTAATTTGATTTCCCATCATATAGGATAAATAGGTATGAGCATGTATTTTAAAGCATATTAGTTGTAATATGGATGCAATAAGGATAGATGGAAACACAGAGAGTGATTCAATCTGGTAATCACATCTACATACCTGAAACTCTGTGAAAAAGAAAATAAAAAAGATTTGTTTTTATATTCATACATTAAAATAACCACTTTGAGAAATGCTAGCTATCTCATTTTCTGCACTACATGATGCTGTATCTTTATGTGCATTTATACTACTTCCACAATATTTAAGACTGATTATTATTGTTCTCATTACATATTAATGCATGTAAAAGTAATTAAAGTTCAACTAAAAGGCAGATGAAACCGACCTCTCATCCCACCGCACACGTCTCCAAAACTGTTATACTGAGTGAAATCAGTCGACTGAGGCTGGAGCAAAATACACAATAGAAACAGAAAAAACGGACTGAATAATACAATATATTATTAAATAGTAAATACTGAGAGACAATAATAAAGAGACCTTACCCGATGCAGTCCATTTCGGCCATATCCAGGCAATGAGCCTGTTTTAGAGGGTGAATTTCGATCTGCAATTGTAATAACATAGTAAACATTCACTATGAAAAAATAAATGGGTTCAATAATGCACATACATGTGTAAGTGTAAATGTAATACCATTATTTATTTTGGACAGTAAGATTTTTTATGTTTTTTATAAAGAAGTCTTCTCTGCTCACCAAGCCTGCATTTATTTGATTTAAAGTACAGCAAAAATTCTGAAATATTTTTACTATTTAAAATAGCTGTTTTTTATTTGAATGTATTTTAAAATGTAATTTATTCCTGTGATTTCAACACTGATTTTTTAATTTTGAGCCAGGTGGCGCTAGCAATGCAGGAGAAGAAGAAGAAAAACAACAACAAAAATCACTCAAAACAAATAACAAAAATTATGTATTTAAACTGCCTATCAAATTTCTTTGCATTTGGAAAATACATAAATTTGAGCTTACATCTCGATTTTGTTTCTGCTGAACTGTAATTGCTACTTTTTTTTTGCACAATTCAGTTTTTTCTTTTATCGCAGTTGCAAGTATATACACTACCAATCAAAAGGATTTGAACAGTAAGATTTTTTATGTTTTTTAAAGAACTGCTCACCAAGCCTGCATTTATTTGATCCAAAGTACAGCAAAAACAGTAACATTTTCAAATATTTTTACTATTTAAAATAACTGTTTTCTATTTGAATGTATTTTAAAATGTAAAATGTAAAAATGTAATTTATTCCTGTGATTTCAACTCTGATTTTTTATCATCACTACTCCAGTCACATGTTCCTTCAGAAATCAGTCTAATATTCTGATTTGCTGCTCAAAAAACATTTATTAATATTATGATGTTGAAAACAGCCCAGCAGATTTTTTTAGGTTTCTAAGATGAATAGAAACTTCAGAAGAACAGCATTTATCTGAAATAGACATTATAAATGTCTTTAACTTTACTTTTGATCAATTTAAAGCATCCTTGCCAAATAAAAGTATTAAAAAAAACAGCAAGTCAGCATATTAGAATGATTTCTGAAGGATCATGTGACACTAAAGACTGGAGTAATAATGCTGAAAATTAAATTACATTTTAAAACATATTCAAATGTATTCAAATTTTGCTATATTTTGGAAATAAATGCAGGCTTAGTGAGCAAAAGAACAAAAAACATTAAAAAACTTTTGACTGGTAGCGTAGTTATTATCTATTTCATTCTACTATTTCTGCTTCTTTAGGAAGCAAAGTAATTTGACATTATTTAAAGCAAGGACAAAACGTTACGCTAGTTCAACCATTCCTTATGGTATTAGACTGTTCAATGAATGTAATGTGGATGCTTAGGGTCCTTTTTGCAGTTACGCTTGTATGTTTTAAAATGTATTTATGTGCGAGTGTGATTGGAAGCATATTTTGCTTATGTATGGACAGACGTTGTGTAAATGTATATCTTTTATCTTTTTGGAGCATTATTACTGAATAATCTGGAATTTGTTTTTGGTATTTTATGTTTTCCCATGCAATTTTTATCTTTCAATCAGGGTTCCCACTCCAAGCCAAACGTCAAATTCCCTGACTTTTCCCTGACTTTCACTGACTAATAAGCTGAATTTCCATGACCTATAATGAATGGATCCATCCATTTGCAAGCTTTATTTACTTAATCACAGATGTTTTTTAGTACAAAACACACTTATACACTACTTCTTTTGTTTGTTTGTTTTTTCACGCATCAAATGAACTGTATTTTTCTGTACTATTTCTACAAAAATTAACTTATTTTAAATGTATTTTTATGCTTTCATAACCATAACAATAGGCAAAATGCGTGAAATAACACAATAAAACAAAATACGGTATACAAAATTTACATTTTGATAAATGTAAACAAAAGTTGAAAGCAATAAACAAAAATCCCTGATATTCCATGACTTGGACAAAATAAATGTAAAATTCCCTGACTTTCAATGTCTGGAATAGACTTTTTAAAATTCCATGATATTCCAGAAATTCCATGACCCGTGGGAACCCTGTTCAATGTACTTCCCATACTGATTGCACTGTATTTTATGTATAATCATTTTTATTCTATATTTTGTTTTAATTCATTTTAAATGTGTTTTTTGTTGTGATGAATACTTTTTTATGATTATTTTAACTCATCATATGTTTTTATGATTTTATTATATAAATAAACTTGCCTTGCCTTGCCTTTCTGCTATAATTCAATCTCAGTATTGCTTAGCAGAAAAGTCAGATAGTCAACGTAAAAATATTCTGTAATGCATTTCTTCCTTCTGTGGAACACAAAAGAAGGCAGTCTGAAGAATTGTTGCAATCAAACAACAAAGACAAATTTCATGCAAATGTACAATGAAATTCATTCATAATTGAATTCCATTGTTCCATCCTTCAAAATATCTTCGTTTCTGTTCCACAGAAGAAAGAAATGCATGCAGGTTTTGAGTAAATTTTTGGGTGAACTATCCCTTTAAATTCAAATTACAATTGTGTAAAATTCAGGAATTCAACTTCATTCTTAATTATACTGTGAATGGCCCATAACCCTGTTCCTCAAACATGAAGAAAGTCAAGATACAAAATATGAACATCTAATTTTTTGTAAGTTATTGTACTGAGGAGCATTACTGCTTCCATGTTCGTAGCGCTGTGCTGACAGGCTTCGTGCATGACGCTCTCGGATCATCTCTTTCTCCATCTCTTCTTTAAGAATCATTTTACCTAAACCAGATTGGATCTGAAATCAGAAACAAGAATCATTTAAGACTTTGTGTTGCAGTGTTGAGCAGGTTGGATCTTTTTTTTTTAGTTACAGACATCTCCTGACCTTGTTGAGATGCTCCTCCTGAATCTGTCTCCGTTTCTGGATCTCCTCCTCATCCTCCTCTCTTGACCTTCTCCTCCCGTCTGTTCCTGAGCAGCACAACAACAACAAGAAAACACATTAATAGGACACATTTACACACATAAACGCTGAATCAAGGATGGAGGAGGAAAGCTAATGCAAAAGACTGAGTTGAAATCCAGTCCTACAGTTTACAGAAAAGAAGTAAAATGATCACTTGTTTATTACATCAAGAAACATGATTACACAGTAACACACGGACAGAAAGACAACACAAATGTTTGAAGTCAATCCCAGTATTCACCCAGCTTACAAAAATATCTGCTAGCTTTCTAATAAAGTTACGAAAACATTATTTCTGAATAGCATCTGAATCCAGTTTTTGAAATGTTTTAAACAGAACCCTACACGTACATGGCTTAATAAAATGTAAATGATGTCTCTTACTAAAATATGTAGCAGATTAACGTTATTTTAAAAAAATCCATATCATTTTATACATATTTTGGACTATGAGATGCCATCATTTCAATGAAGTGAAATGGCTGCGCTCGGTGAGTTACTGGGATACCTGTTGCTATTTTTACCGCAACGCAACTTGGAAAATAAAATATTGATACAATGCCAAATTGTACAGCTTTTGGATGTAATTTTCAGTCAAAGGGCAACAAGAGAAGTGATGTAAGTGTTCACTGCTTTTCTAGCAATAAGAAGAGGAGGAAAGAACGGAAAGATGCCTGTGGTTGAATAAAACTTCCTAAAGATCCGTGTCTTTGTTCTCTCCACTTTAGCCCTGATGCCTTTGAGGCTTTTCGTAGAGACCACAGCTACTGAAAGAGCTTACAAACGGCAGAGATAATAAATGCTAGATGCTATCCTGGCAGAATGTAAACATGCAGACGCCTGTCATGACACTGCAACCACTGAAGGAGTTTCTCAGTGCAGATAGATGGTATGGCATTTGGTTTAAGTCTATGCTTATAACCATCGCTACCTGTAAGCTCTTTCAGTAGCTGTGATCATCTTATCAGTATTTTATTTTCCGAGTTGTGTTGCGGTAAAAATAGCAACAGGTAACACCAGTAACCAGTGTTGGGGGTAACGCATTACAAGTAACGCAAGTTACGTAATAATATTACTTTTTTCAAGTAACTAGTAAAGTAACGCATTACTTTTTCATTTCCAAGAAAACATCTGAGTTACTTTTTCAAAAAATAATAGTAACTTTTTGTTTCCTTTATGTATTTAATCCCATTTTATTAACCAATAACTTTGCTGCTGACCTTTGTTGATCCGATTCAAGCGTACACTGCAAAAATACATTTCTTACTTAGATTTTTTGTCTTGCTTCCAGCCAAAATATAAAAAAATCTTAAATCAAGAAAGATTTTCTAGACAAGTAAATAATTATTTTCTTGTTTTCAGAAAAAAAAACAAGTCAAAATTAGGTGAGTTGTTGCTTAGAACAAGCAAAATAATCTCCCAATGGGGTAAGCAAAAAAATCTTATTTCAAACAGAAAACACAGTTATTTTGCTTACCCCATTGGGAGATTATTTTGCTTGCTTCAAGCAAAAACACACTTAATTTTGACTTGTTTTCAGAAAAAACAAGACAATAATTTATACTTGTCTAGAAAATCCTTCTTGATTAAGAATTTTTTTTATATTTTGGCGGGGAACAAAACAAAAAAGCATTTTTTGCAGTGTACTAATAAGCAAAACTTACTTTATATGAACTAACATTTGTGTTTTTTTTCTCATTGCTGAAGAGTGCTGAACTTTCTTTTCCTACAGTTCTACTGTACAGACGTCAATTTAATTTTCCTTTAGCCTTAGGTTTATTCACTTTATTGTGGTGTGAGAGGGCTTTTACATTCGCTAAAAATCAAACGTTTTTATATTAAAAACAAACAAGCAAGCCCTGCCCAGATTTAAAAAGTAATGCAACAGTAATGTAACGCATTACTTTTCATAAAAAGTAACTAAGTAACGTAATTAGTTACTTTTTTTAGGGAGTAACGCAATATTGTAACGCATTACTTTTAAAAGTAACTTTCCCCAACACTGCCAGTAACTCACAGAGTGCACTTATTTGACATCATTTAAATAATAGCGCCCCCCATTGTCCAAAATATGTATAAAAAGGATCTGGATTTTTAAAAAATAACTTTAATCTTTTATTGGTTTTCTACAACCTATTTCATTAAGATACATTATTTATGTTTTATTAAAGGGTTACTTCACCCCAAAATGAAAATGTTATCATTAATCACTTACCCCCATGTCGTTCCAAACCCGTGAAAGCTTTGTTTGTCTTCGGAACACAATTTAAGATATTCTGGATGAAAACCGGGAGCTTTTTTGTCTGTCCCATTGAAAAAAATAACACTGTCAAGGCCCCAAATAAGTATGAAAGACTTTGTCAAAATAGTCCATCTGCCATCAGAGGTTCAACCATAATTTCATGAAGCTGAGAGGAATCTTCTTGTACGCAAAGAAAAAAAAATAGCGACTTTATTCAACAATTGGTCTCCTCTGCGTCACTGTAGCTCCATTTTGGAGAGTATCCAATTTCATTCTGTTTTCATTCGAATTAAAGCATACTTAAATGCAGAAAATGCATCGGTGTGCGCTTTTTGCATCCAGTTGATACTTTCCAAAATGGCAAATTTTTTAATAAAGTCATTTTTTTTCTTTGCGTACAAAAAGTATTCTCGTAGCTTCATAACATTATGGTTGCACCACTGATGGCCGATCGACTATTTTGACGACATCTTTCATACTTTTCTGGGCCTTGACAGTGTTATTTACTTGGCAGTCAATGGGACAGCCACACAGCTCCTGATTTTCATCCAAAATATCTTAAATTGTGTTCCGAAGATCAAGGCTTTTACAGGTTCGGAATGACATGGGGTGAGTGACTAATGACAAAATTTTCATTTTAGGGTGGAGTAACCCTTTAAGCCATACAAGTCTTAATCCACATATTTCCCTTTAACCTTTAAGTTATAATTGAACAATGCATTTTACAATTTTGCAAACATTATCGGAAAGTCCTCTGAATGTTCTGAAACAGAGTAGTAACATTAAAAAATGTCAGATGAACATCCAAGTAAAATGTTTTAGAAAAACGTTCCATGAGTGATGTACAAATAATGCACTATGCTTTATGCTTCTAATGTTCTATTTGCATCAATGGAAGAATTTTTATTCATATCTTCGAGAGAAACTTGCCAAAATGTTCTGTGAAGATTCTCTGTTAGCTGGGCGATTTAATTTTTTTTTAATGTTACACTTTTTTTTTTTATTAAAGTTTTATGCCAATTCAGCATTAAAAATAAGCTTTTTCCCCTAAATGGAAAGAACTGCATCATTTAAAATAAACAAACAATCAACAAACTCTTATATATATTATAAACTCTTATATAAGATTTCAATTTGATACTGAGTATTAAACTGTACACCTAAATCAGGAACACGGTTATAAAAAATAATAATAATAATTTATTTGTAATTAATTGTAAAAATTACTAGCAATTTCTGAGTGATTTTTTGTTCTTAATTACCACTAGCATTTTATTTTATCTACAAAAACCTGTTAATAAACCTGCTTTAAATCCTCAGGGCAATGTTATAGTTCATCGAAAAATGAAAAATTTACTCACCCCCCCTTTTTTTTTTTTTGTGAAACACACTTCAGTTGTGCTTCACAGAAGAAAAAACAATAATGCATATAGCCTAATAACACGAAGGTGACTAAACAATGGGAAAGTTTCAATTTTGGGTGAACTTCAGGGCAGAAGCAACAAGACTGTGGGAACAGATGTATCATGGGTGACCAGCACAGTACCTAGGGCAGCATGGGAGATCGGGAAGGACCAGCAGCAGTCTGTCTCTATCTTTGCTGGGTAGTCTGGACCAGGGGCGTACGCTGAGGGGAATTTGGCGGATTTGATGATGTCATCAGCAGACTTGCTCTGGGCTGCAAAGGCAGCTGAATCTAGATCAATAAACCGGGGGGAGGCTGTGGACCATCAGTGTGGCTAGACCGACAGATAGCAGAAAACGCCTGCTACGAGCCATATGTGGCATATGGTCATGGATTTAAGGTCTCTGATAACCACATTCACTATTTACAACAAAGCAAATGCAGTATTTACTACTGGAGGCTATTGGCTGTCTGCTTGCATGCTAAACATGCATAGCTATATCATAAATCACTCAGCCAAAATAAGCCATGCAGCAATCTGACAAACCATCACTGGCGTTAGAACACATTGCAAGTGTTAATACGCAGACGGAGGGATCAGACCTGCAGATGAATATGGCAACTCTAAAGGGGTCTTATGATGAGATAAAAGAGTATTATGAAATCATACAGTAACAGTCAAAATAAAAATATCCTCTCTGATAAAAAAGACAATTGAAACTAAGCTAGTTTCTAGGCTACCTAGACTGTTTAATAAAAATGAACACTGCTATATTTACATAATTTTTTAATATTATGGAGGAAGACACATGCCATTATAAACACAATAAGTATCAATGAATTAACTAGTAAAATATGAGAAATTGGGCCAAACATTGTGCTGTTCCTTTTTATTATTTTGAATTTTTTTTAGTTTTTTTAATTATTTTTATTTATTTATTTTTTTTTTTTCTGCTTTTTTTTTTTTTTTTTGCTTTTTTTTTTGCTTTTTTATTTTTGTAATTTTGTTGCATGCTTGCTTTTTATATGTCTAAATATTTTTTATTAATATTATATTTTCAGTTGTAGTAATTTTACTACTTCAAGCAAAACTAAATGAAATGGAGAAATGTTGCTTTGGGAACAGCTAAAATATTATATATGTGACCCTGGACCACAAAACCTAGTATTAAGTAGCATTGGTATTCTTGTAGCAATAGCCAAAATACATTGTCTGGATCAAAATGATCGATTTTTCTTTTATGCCAAAAATCATTAGGATATTAAGTAAAGATCATGTTCCATAAAGAAACTTTGAAGAAAAATATGCTTTGCTAAGAGCTTCATTTAAACAACTTTAAAGGCAATTTTCTCAGCATTTTGACTTTTTTTGCACCCTCAGATTCCAGATGTATCTTGGCCAAATATTGTCCAAACCATACATCAATGGAAAGCTTATTTATTCAGCTTTCAGATAATACAGGTCCTTCTCAAAAAATTAGCATATTGTGATAAAGTTCATTATTTTCTGTAATGTACTGATAAACATTAGACTTTCATATATTTTAGATTCATTACACACAACTGAAGTAGTTCAAGCCTTTTTTTTGTTTTAATATTGATGATTTTGGCATACAGCTCATGAAAACCCAAAATTCCTATCTCAAAAAATTAGCATATTTCATCCGACCAATAAAAGAAAAGTGTTTTTAATACAAAAAAAGTCAACCTTCAAATAATTATGTTCAGTTATGCACTCAATGCTTGGTCGGGAATCCTTTTGCAGAAATGACTGCTTCAATGCGGCGTGGCATGGAGGCAATCAGCCTGTGGCACTGCTGAGGTGTTATGGAGGCCCAGGATGCTTCGATAGCGGCCTTAAGCTCATCCAGAGTGTTGGGTCTTGCGTCTCTCAACTTTCTCTTCACAATATCCCACAGATTCTCTATGGGGTTCAGGTCAGGAGAGTTGGCAGGCCAATTGAGCACAGTAATACCATGGTCAGTAAACCATTTACCAGTGGTTTTGGCACTGTGAGCAGGTGCCAGGTCGTGCTGAAAAATGAAATCTTCATCTCCATAAAGCTTTTCAGCAGATGGAAGCATGAAGTGCTCCAAAATCTCCTGATAGCTAGCTGCATTGACCCTGCCCTTGATAAAACACAGTGGACCAACACCAGCAGCTGACATGGCACCCCAGACCATCACTGACTGTGGGTACTTGACACTGGACTTCAGGCATTTTGGCATTTCCCTCTCCCCAGTCTTCCTCCAGACTCTGGCACCTTGATTTCCGAATGACGTGCAAAATTTGCTTTCATCCGAAAAAAGTACTTTGGACCACTGAGCAACAGTCCAGTGCTGCTTCTCTGTAGCCCAGGTCAGGCGCTTCTGCCGCCGTTTCTGGTTCAAAAGTGGCTTGACCTGGGGAATGCGGCACCTGTAGCCCATTTCCTGCACACGCCTGTACACGGTGGCTCTGGATGTTTCTACTCCAGACTCAGTCCACTGCTTCCGCAGGTCCCCCAAGGTCTGGAATCGGTCCTTCTCCACAATCTTCCTCAGGGTCCGGTCACCTCTTCTCGTTGTGCAGCGTTTTCTGCCACACTTTTTCCTTCCCACAGACTTCCCACTGAGGTGCCTTGATACAGCACTCTGGGAGCAGCCTATTCGTTCAGAAATTTCTTTCTGTGTCTTACCCTCTTGCTTGAGGGCGTCAATGATGGCCTTCTGGACAGCAGTCAGGTCGGCAGTCTTACCCATGATTGCGGTTTTGAGTAATGAACCAGGCTGGGAGTTTTTAAAACCTGCCTCAGGAATCTTTTGCAGGTGTTTAGAGTTAATTAGTTGATTCAGATGATTAGGTTAATAGCTCGTTTAGAGAACCTTTTCATGATATGCTAATTTTTTGAGATAGGAATTTTGGGTTTTCATGAGCTGTATGCCAAAATCATCAATATTAAAACAAAAAAAAGGCTTGAACTACTTCAGTTGTGTGTAATGAATCTAAAATATATGAAAGTCTAATGTTTATCAGTACATTACAGAAAATAATGAACTTTATCACAATATGCTAATTTTTTGAGAAGGACCTGTATATATATATACATACATATATATAAACTAGCAATTTCTGTGATTTTTTTATTCTTAATTACCACTAGCATTTTTTTTTATCTAAAAAAAAAAACTCAGGGCAAGGCTACAGTTTTTTACATTTACTCACCCCTTTTTTTGGGTGAAACACACCTCAGTTGTATATTTTTGTGAAACACACATCAGTTTGATTGCATATTATCTCAACAAAAGAAACAAAAGCTGCTAAAGTTAAACAAGATCCCATCATTTTATGCTAGGAACGGAGTAGCACAATATGAACTTAGTAGCAAACCTGCAGCTTGTAAGCAAGAGCAAAAGCGTTGTATTTCATTTCACATGCGAAGAAAGCATTTACATACAAGGAACAGCAGCAAAAAAAATTAAAACGACAACAAAACAAATAAAAAACAACCAATTTAATTCTGAGAGTCAGAGAAGGAGCGGAAAATTCAGCTTGTAATGTTTTGGCATAGATATGAGATATTAAAATTATTTGTAAGATAATGACCCCCTTAAATGTTAACAAATTGATAGATTTAGACCTTTTTTCCTACTTTTTTCACTGGTTGTTGACAAAAAAATAATACTAGGGTGTCATTTCTTTCTTTCTTTTTTAATAGCAAATATAAAATGAAATTACAGGTTTGGAAATAAGGGGTCAGCAAATACATTAGCAGAAACTATGCATGTCTAACTTTAAAGGCATGGTTCACCCAAAAATGAAAACTGTCATAGATTACTCACCCTTATGTTCGTTCCAAAGCTGTAAGACCTTCATTCATCTTCAGAACACAAATTAAGATATTTTTAATAAAATTCGAGCTATTTCTGACTCTGCGTAGACAGCAATACAACTACCACGTTCAAGGCCCAGAAAGGTAGTAAGGACATTGTTAAAATAGTGTAGGTGACATCAGTGGTTTAACCGTTATGTAATGAAGCTACAAGAATAATTTTTGTATGCAAAAAAAAAAAAACTAAATTAATGACTTTATTTACTTTGGTATTTGCTTTGCTGTCTATGCAGGGGCAAAAAGCATTTGGATTTCATCAAGTATTTTAATTTGTGTTCTGATAATGAATAAAGGTCTTACAGGTTTGAAACGGCACAAGGGTGAGTAATAATGACAGAATACGATTTTTGGGTGAACTATCCCTTTAAAAAATCTTGCAATTTTTTGCAAGTTTTGTTATTTATGAATATGAATGAAAGCTCATCAGGCACTCATCAGGAAAAGATGCTTTAATGATGATTGATTTATCGGTTGATTAATATTTATAGTGGAATGAGTTCAGTTGAGAAGACTTCAAACAATACTTACATGTTTACATTGAGGTGGTGTTTAATGGCACACAAGCAGATATTAATGAGGTGGAGGGACTCACAGTTTCCAAATAAAAACAAACAAACAAACAGAACACAGAAAAATGGTAAAATGACATACAAACCATACACAGTCATGACGTGAAACATTCTGAAATTCCTTGATTTTCTTTCAATAGAAAGCTCATGGCTGCTAGTTTGGTAAGGTTTAACTTTAAACAACCTTGGCTGTTAACTAGGCTACCAATGAATGCCCTGCTGTTGTGAGCCAAGCAGCATTAAAGAAAACATGCAGTCTTTGCACAGTATACATTATCGGTCTTGCCTATATATTCAGGATGTAGTTTTAAACCGTCATGCAGATGCTGAATAAAACGGTGTAAACTGACTTCGACAGTAAACACAACAGCTAGTTGCTCAACAGGAGTGCTTTAACGCTTGCAGTGCTAAAACTATACAACATTTTAAATACAATCAATAAAATGTAATAAGTAGATACAGGCAAGCATTTTAAGAACTCGGATGCAATCTTCACAATGCAATACAATGGGAATAGTTAAAATAAGAAAAAATCATTTGCTGAAAATGTATCTCACCCTCAGGGCATTCAAGATGTAGATTGGTTTGTTTCTTCATCAGAACAGATTTGGAGATATTTAGCATTACATCACTTGCTCACCAATGGATCCTCTGCAGTGAATGGGTGCCGTCAAAATAAGAGTCCAAACAGCTAGTAAAAACATCACAATAATCCACAAATAACCCACACCACTCCAGTCCATCAATTAACATCTAGTGAAGTGAAAAGCTGCGCGTTTGTAAGAAACAAATCCAATGTTAAGATGTTTTTAACTTTGAAATGGTTGCTTCCAACTAAAATATGAATTCTATATCCATAATACTGATTTTTTTCCAGTGAAAAAAGTTGCTTTTTCTGAATCAGGAGAGAAATATGCAAAAATCAAGCACCATTTACAGGCAAAAACAGTGGATTTTGATGTGAAAGGACAACAGGGGGTGGATTTTTTCACAGGAGGAAGTGTTATTATGGATAAAGGACTTGTATTTAGTCCGGAAGTTACAGTTTAAAGTTAAAACATGTTAATGATGGATTTGTTACTGACGAACAGAGTTATTTGCTTCACAAGACATTAACTGATGGGCTGGAGTTGAATTATTTGTGGATTATTGTGACGTTTTTATCACCTGTCTGGACTCTTATTCTGACGGCACCCATTCACTTATCACCAACTTATCAACATCTTACGTGGCCTTAGGGTGAGTGAATTTTCAGCAAGTTTTCATTTTTGAGTAAACTACTCCTTTAAAAACAGTGATTCCCAACCAGGGTGTGCTTAAAATGTTTGATTTTGCATTATTAAAAAAAATTGTCTTTATTCCTTTAAGTTGTAGCTTCTCGTTAAAATGTGTACCACTGACAGTCCATTCGCTTTTGTGTACTTTTCATTTCAATTTCACTTTACACAGAGTCTAAATTATTTACTTTTCACAAATGTTCTAGCTCACACAGAAAAAACGGGGTCAAAATTGTACCTTTTGGGGTACAACAGCTTGTCACTAGAGCAGTATCCTTAAAATGACATCTCTGTACCTTTTTTTTTTTTACCCCTAATAGGTACATATTAGTACCTTAGAGTAGTAATACATACCCTTAAGGAACTAATTTATACCTTTTTATTAGGGGTAAAAAGGTACAACAATGTCCTTTTAAGGGTAGTGACAAGCTGTTGTACCCCAAAAGGTACAATTTTGACCCCTTTTTTCTGTGTGTATGGCCATAATTTTTAAATTCAGTTACATAAAAAGGTAAATTGGTCTATTTTGAATTAGAATCTGAAAATTAAGACGTGAGTAATTTATAGTAGGTCCTACACTGCAAAAATGTGTTTCTTATTTAGATTTTTCGTCTCGTTTCCAGCCAAAATATCTAAACATTCTTAAATCAAGAAGGATTTTCTAGACAAGTAAAAATTATTGTCTTGTTTTCAGAAAAAAAGAAGTTAAAATTAAGTGAGTTTTTGCTTGAAACAAGCAAAATAATCTAGTTTTCTGCTTGAAAGAAGTTTATTTTGCTTACCCCATTGGCAGATTATTTTGCTTGTTTCAGGGGCTATTTACTATTTACTATTTTCAGGCGCTACGTAATATACGACAGCAAAGTTCCTTGATTATTACGCCGGAATGAGAGTATAGTTCCTATCCATATCAGCCTAGAAAATCACAACTTTTAATTTTGTCAGTCTTAGTACACAATGTAACTACAGAAGAGTCAAGTTTTAAATAGGGAAAAAATTGAATCTCTTTAGCCATTTTTGAGCAAGATGCTAATGGTCTATTCTGATTCAATTATTTATGCTAAGCTATGCTAAAAGTGCTACCGCCAGACCTATGGTAAATTTCATCTGTTTAACTCTAGGGGAGTTGGAAAAAGAGCCTATTTTTTTAAAAAAAGTGGAGTGTTCCTTTAAGAATTTTAGATATTTTGGCTTGAAACGAGACACAATAATCTAAGTAAGAAAAGCATTTTTTTGTAGAAGTGCCAAAGTTTATGCAGCTGGACCCAGGAGTATCACTGAAGACATAGGAAGCAACCTAGTTACAAAGTGAATCAATATAATGAGCGTTTAAATAACATTAATCATAATGCTAAATTATATCAGTAATAGGGAGCTATGTTGGAACATAAGACGATTGGGAAACACTGCTTGTACATTATAAATGAATAGACATGTGTCAAAAATCTAATCATCTCTTTGTTGTGAAAGATTCTGAATGACTGTACCATATTGTTTGTAGATAGGGGGTTTTCTATAGATGTTTGCTCCTTGATCTGAAAGAAAGAAAAAATACAATTAGTTCATTCTAGTTCTTAATATAAGAGATTTTGGGTTTTAAACAGAAAAACTAAATACACAGATGAACAATCAAGTCTGAGAAACTGACAACTGCACCACATAGTGGTGTTTGCTCGTGCAGGCTTTTCGTTTCTGTGTGAACTGTTGCTTTAAGACACAGAAAGTGATAACCAGACACAGAAAGTGCTATGGTGAACATGTGCTTAGACACAGGGGCATGCTGGGATTGACACACAGTGGGCCGCTGAAAGACTCCAACAGTACCTGGCAGGTGAAAATGTTTAGGAGTCAGAAGGAGAGGAGGGGTGCTGGCCCCTGGGGAACTCCGACCACTGGACGGCTCAGTGCCTCCAATCACAAACATGGTCAAAGGTCAATATAGGGAGAATAATTCAGATTAAGGCTGGGTGAAATATATATATTGATATTCGATATTCTGAAAAAAGCTAATAAATAATCAATCAAGTTATAAATTAAATTAAGTTTTAATAAAAAATATATATATATACACTACCGTTCAAAAGTTTGGGCTCAGTAAATGTTTATTAATTCTGTTTTTTTTTTTTTTTTTGAAACATTAATAAAAAGTGACATAATAGATTTACATTGCTAGAAAAGATTTATAGTTTGAATAAATGTTGTTCTTGAAAGAAAAAAATACAGGTTCAAAAAAACAAAAAAAAACATTGGCGGCACAACTGTTTCCAAAACTGATAATTCTACTAATAATTGAGAATATCAGAATGATTTCTGAGAGATCATGTGACACTTAAGCCTGGGAAACTGAGTAACAGCTGATGAAAAATCAGCATTGTATCACAGGAATAAATTATATTTTAAAGTATATGAAAATAAAAACCATTATTTTCTATTGTAATAACATTTTGTAATATTACAGTTTATTTTCTGTATTTTTGATAAAATAAATGCAGCCTTGACTTCATAAAAAAAAAATTGCAAGTCTCACTGACCCCAAACTTTTGAACGGTAGTGTGTATATATTTAAAACAAAATCAAACAAAATGTAAACATTTTTTTCTGTTTAGGTTTTTTTTTTTATTATTTATTTATTGTTTGTGGCATTATATTCAATTGATAATTAAGTGCATTATGCGGGTACGGTAGAATGGTAGCATGTGTTGTATTGCTAATTTATGACAATTTATTAAAATAAAAATCTCACTGCATTACAGAAACAAAACTGTAAATCTAATCTAATCTAATCAGAATCACCACTGAAAGTAATGGGTAAAACATCTGGATGCACAAAATATCTGGTGAAAAACTCCTTTTTTCAGGCTTAAAATAAATAAATAAACAGGCATTGCTTTTTATATATATCTACATATATCTATACTAAAACAATTTAATACATGAAAAAGTCAGACAAGTGAACATTACGTTCACTATTGATTATGACAAAATATGAAAATTCAAATTAGAATACTTGCTATAACACCCAACGCTAGTTTTTTTTAGGAGAAGATTTGGATAGGCTTTCACTATTCTAAAGCTAAATTTAGCTTTTTCCAGAGAACAGTGTCATATTAGAAAACTGTAAATAATCCATGGAAGGAAAAGATAAATTGATTTGATGAAATTTTAATATTAGTCTTTCGAGCACAGCAGACAGGACTCATAGCTCACCAGGTCTGTGGAAGTGCTGTGGTGAGCGTGACAGGGTGGGGGTGTAATTGTGGCGGCTGTAAATGGGTGAGCCGATGGAGCCTTGACTTGTCGACCGATGGAGGATTCGTTCTCTCATGTCGTAGTAACCCTGAAAATCACAGGAAACAACGTTAAAAAAACGCTATCGTTCATTATGAAATCCTAAATGTGACCCATTTACAATCCAAATTCTATAAATAAATTCCTGAATATTTAGAATGAAAATTAAATTGCATTTCTCTAATAAAAGATTCATTTTCAGTAATATGATGTACTAGTTTAATTTTTTGCCTACATGCAAAGTAAAGGTCTAAATCTGACTTACCTCAGCACTTGGTGTGGGAGACCTGGTCTGAAACAAGAGGGGAAAAAAGTAAATACATATACAGAAAAAGAAAATTAGTGAACAAATTCACACTATCGCTGGTCATCTTTATTTATTTATTTATGGCAGTGGATTTCAGAAAACCTGTCATGTCTGGGTCAATTTTAAACCCAAAATCAAATTTGAGAAATCATATGATATTTTGCTTTTTTGCATAAATATTTATTCATTCATTGCATTATGCATTTATCCTTTACATTCATGGAAATTAAATACATTATCCATATTGAAACAGTGCTGCTTAATATTTTTGTTGAAACTGTGATCTTTTTTTTCAAAATTCTTTGATGAGAATTAGAATTTTGCTGAACAAATGCATTAATGCATTTCTTTATAAATACATATAATTATATTATAAATATAAATATAATTTATGCATGTTACCCAAAAAATAGGTGTGCTGCCTCAAAATAATGTACTTCCTTGAATTTACGGTTATTTATTTATTTAAAAAAACCCTGCATTACAATAAAACACCCTCAAAAGCACAATTGTTTTACAATAACAATAATCTACACACAGCTAGAAAAGACCAGCATTTGAGGTTAAAAGGTATATAAATTTAAATGTATAACTTTAGAACTTTTTTTTAAATAACCAATTGTTTCACTAGATAAGACCCTTCTTCCTCGGCTGGGATCATTTAGAGCCCTTTGAAGCTGCATTTAAACTGCATTTTGGAAGTTCAAACTCAAGGGCATCATAGAAGTCCACTATAAGGTGAGAAATCCTGAAATATTTTTCTCAAAAAACACAATTTCTCTTACGACCGTAGAAAGAAGGACATGAACATCTTGGATGACAAGGGCGTTATCTGTAAATTTTTGTTCTGGAAGTGAACTTCTCCTTTAAATCATTGAACACAATGGGACACAATACAATCTCGTGGACTACCTTAAGACAGCTAGTCCACATCCAGCGTGGGATTTAGGGCAGCACCGATAATATAAGAATGACTGAGTGGAAGGTGGACAGATAAAAAGTCATGTGACTAACTTACTCTGTCTTCAGGCATGGGCGAACACTCTCTTCTGGAGCTTTGCAACTGTCAACATAAAGGTGTGACCAGGTGAACATCAAATAAAGTACTACTGTAAGTTAATATATATCACTTTTATACAAGCAGAAAAAAAAGATTAGTCTGTGTTCAATACCATACTGAACTCAAGAGCTTTGTTTCAAACCCTAGTGAGCTGCATCCCTGTTAATGTGCCTTCTAAAGCAGCATAAAATAGCATATGATCATTTCATATGATGAATAAAAGTTAAGCACATATATGCAATGCTGCTGTAGAACTTTTTGGCTATTAAATTTGGCTATCTACTTTACCTTTTGAAGGTCAGGAGCATGTGACCTATGAAGCTGTCTAGATAGAAAGGTCACTAGGACTTGAAACAGAGCTTCTGTTCGACTTATTTTTACCTCTCCCACACTCTCTCTCTCCTCTGACTCATCCAGTGAGGTGGTGTAAAGTGGCTCATAGTTGATTAGATCTGGACGCTCAATGTCATAAATGGCTTTGACCTTGGGAATGGCTGCTAAATCCCTGTAATCAAGGATCTCATTGTCTACTTTTGCCTAAGGGACACAAACACACAGGGAGTCACACAGATATCTAAATGTCTACATGACAGCAGTGAAAATATAAAAAAGCCTCTCTCAGGCCAATATATATGTTGTAGTATGGGCTTTTAAAGGCAGAATATGTACGTTTTTGCCGCTAGAGGACGCATTTTCAAAACAAACAAAGAAACAAAGGCGTAGTTTGATGGCATTGTGATTGAGTGGTGAATCATGGGAGTTGTTGTCTTCATCCCCACAGCCGATGCAATCCGTCGAAACTCATGGGCATAGATCAGCTAATGTATTAAAGATATATTAAGGTCACTGTGGCATGAATGCAGGGTGGGGCTGAAAGTCATGGAAGCGAAACAAGGATGCTAAAAATCTAGGGTGTACAGGTCCTTCTCAAAAAATTAGCATATTGTGATAAAGTTCATTATTTTCTGTAATGTACTGATAAACATTAGACTTTCATATATTTTAGATTCATTACACACAACTGAAGTAGTTCAAGCCTTTTTTTTGTTTTAATATTGATGATTTTGGCATACAGCTCATGAAAACCCAAAATTCCTATCTCAAAAAATTAGCATATTTCATCCGACCAATAAAAGAAAAGTGTTTTTAATACAAAAAAAGTCAACCTTCAAATAATTATGTTCAGTTATGCACTCAATACTTGGTCGGGAATCCTTTTGCAGAAATGACTGCTTCAATGCGGCGTGGCATGGAGGCAATCAGCCTGTGGCACTGCTGAGGTGTTATGGAGGCCCAGGATGCTTCGATAGCGGCCTTAAGCTCATCCAGAGTGTTGGGTCTTGCGTCTCTCAACTTTCTCTTCACAATATCCCACAGATTCTCTATGGGGTTCAGGTCAGGAGAGTTGGCAGGCCAATTGAGCACAGTAATACCATGGTCAGTAAACCATTTACCAGTGGTTTTGGCACTGTGAGCAGGTGCCAGGTCGTGCTGAAAAATGAAATCTTCATCTCCACAAAGCTTTTCAGCAGATGGAAGCATGAAGTGCTCCAAAATCTCCTGATAGCTAGCTGCATTGACCCTGCCCTTGATAAAACACAGTGGACCAACACCAGCAGCTGACATGGCACCCCAGACCATCACTGACTGTGGGTACTTGACACTGGACTTCAGGCATTTTGGCATTTCCCTCTCCCCAGTCTTCCTCCAGACTCTGGCACCTTGATTTCCGAATGACATGCAAAATTTGCTTTCATCCGAAAAAAGTACTTTGGACCACTGAGCAACAGTCCAGTGCTGCTTCTCTGTAGCCCAGGTCAGGCGCTTCTGCCGCTGTTTCTGGTTCAAAAGTGGCTTGACCTGGGGAATGCGGCACCTGTATTTCCTGCACACGCCTGTACACGGTGGCTCTGGATGTTTCTACTCCAGACTCAGTCCACTGCTTCCGCAGGTCCCCCAAGGTCTGGAATCGGTCCTTCTCCACAATCTTCCTCAGGGTCCGGTCACCTCTTCTCGTTGTGCAGCGTTTTCTGCCACACTTTTTCCTTCCCACAGACTTCCCACTGAGGTGCCTTGATACAGCACTCTGGGAACAGCCTATTCGTTCAGAAATTTCTTTCTGTGTCTTACCCTCTTGCTTGAGGGTGTCAATGATGGCCTTCTGGACAGCAGTCAGGTCGGCAGTCTTACCCATGATTGCGGTTTTGAGTAATGAACCAGGCTGGGAGTTTTTAAAAGCCTCAGGAATCTTTTGCAGGTGTTTAGAGTTAATTAGTTGATTCAGATGATTAGGTTAATAGCTCGTTTAGAGAACCTTTTCATGATATGCTAATTTTTTGAGATAGGAATTTTGGGTTTTCATGAGCTGTATGCCAAAATCATCAATATTAAAACAAAAAAAAGGCTTGAACTACTTCAGTTGTGTGTAATGAATCTAAAATATATGAAAGTCTAATGTTTATCAGTACATTACAGAAAATAATGAACTTTATCACAATATGCTAATTTTTTGAGAAGGACCTGTATGACGTCAAATGCAGTGGACGCAATGACACGGCCCATTACACTAGTTAAAATGGCTTATTTCTCTGGATTTAAACATTCTTCGAAACATTTGCGATAATGTAAGTACACAAGTCAGCTAAATATATAACACTGTTCTAGTGGTTTTTGGATAGTTTAATCAAAAAATCTTACATATTGTGCCTTTAAATAAAAAAAAGCAAAAATCCACTTGCATTACAGTGATTTTACCACAGTTGTTTGCTTTAATTAAACCCTATGAATTCCGCAATGCAGAAATTGCAGACAGAATCGCAGTCCAGTTATAAAACGAAATTTACTGTATAACGCAGAATGTCATGGAATTTTCCAACTTTTGGATGAATAAATCAAGTGTAGGTCAGTACACTTAAATCATAACATGATATGGACTAGTGTCCATGAATATAAAGCCACAAAAGTACTATTTAAATATGAATCCAGCATGTTCTGCATGTCTCTGTGTGAATGAATGGCTTGGATGTGCGGTTGCGTTTACTACAAATACTGAAATGTGCGTCACGCTTGCAGTGTTTTCAAACACTGCCACCTGAATATATGAGTACATCATCTCTAGAACTGCTCCCAGTGTCACTTAGAGTTAGGTATTATTTTAATTTTATCGATTCAAATTCGGTTTCGATTTCAATGTGACTAAAAAAAGATTTCAAACATATGTATTCTGTTTCTATTGTTGCAAAACATTTAGTTGCAGCTGAATACCGTGAACAAAAATCATCAGGCTACATAAAAACCGGATTCGCTTAAAAGCTGTTTGCAAAAAAGAGCTGGATAAATTGAGCTGTTGTTGTTGTTTTTTTTATTAAAATGGAGGTTGTGGTTCTCTCATGATTCTGAAGAGAAAAAAAAACAACTAAACAAAATCACATGTAGGCCTAATTTATTTAGTGAATGATTCAATGACTCACTCAGATTTGCTTGGTTCATTACTGGATGAATCAGTGTTTTTGAATGAATGATAACTATTAAGATAGCTATTAAGGTATTATTAAAACAATTACCAGAATTTATTTACCAGAGAAATGTAAACACACAACACAGTATTTCTGAAAAAAATAAAAAAATAATAATATATAGATATAAAATCAGTTAATAAGAAAAACAATTATGAAACCATTAAAATGAAATCCAGAAAATTCCTGAAAAATAAGCATTTGGTAAAAAATAAAACTGAATTTGAGAAAAAATTTAAATGTAGGGCCTTAAACTTTTTATTTTTGTTAAACTTTTTTTTGCTGTTAAACTGTGTAAGTTTCATGATTTCAATTAATTAGGCATGACTTTTGAGTTTTTTTTTCTTTTTTAATTTAAGCATTAAAACACAAGTCTAGCAAAATTCAAACAGAAAAAAACGGAATCCAGAAAAATTAAATGGAAAAAAAATTGAGTAAAACAGATTTTATAGGGCCCTATTTATTATGCTAACATTTATATTTCAACACTGCTGTCAGAATTCACAGTAACAGGAAAGAGAGCCATCTATCAGGACTTCAATCTATTTTAACAGCCAGAAAACTACAGGACAACTCGGCTAAGCCAATTTATAACATTTTTAAAGTTCAGTAAAACATATAACAGCTATAGATATTTAAGCAATCAGCCTTAAATGCATACACACTACTATTTAAAAGTTTGAGGTCTGTAAAATTTAGAAAAAAAATAAAATAAAAGAATTGTCTTACGCTCACCAAGAGTGCTTTTACTTTAATCAAAAACACAGTAAAAACAGTAATATTATGTAATATTATTACAATAATAATAATAACCATTTTCTATTTGAATATAATGTAAAATGTAATTTATTTCTGTGATTCAAATCTGAATTTTCAACATTACATGATCTTTCACAAATATGCTGATTTGCTGCTAAAGAAACATTTCTTATCATTAACAATGATGAAAACATCATGCTAAATATTTTTTGTGGAAATACATTTACACTATGATAAACTGATGCACTTACATATATGGTGTGACCCGGTGAGCTAGGTATGCTTGAACCAGGTCTGGAACATATACTCTCGGACGATGAGCGTGTCGGCTGTGGAACAAGCACAGGTTTAGAACTAACAACCTATATTAGACATAAGCAATAAATAAAAACATTAGCATTTGCATTTGCACTTCATCTAGACAAGTTCAGTAAACCTGATAAATGTTGCATTAGCCTCCTTACCAGATTTGTTTTTAAGCTGCGTTAGTTTTATTCACTTTTCTGCACATCATATGAGCCTAATGTAGTCTAATGCTTATACATCAACGCATTTTGTGACTGCTTGCACATGGCTATAAATAGATGCATTAGGATATATTCAAAAATTGGCCTACTGGCCAAGTCAATCAGCATAAATATGAATCCTCTTAGCATCAGCATGTACATATATTCAAATATAAATGTACTAAGAAAACTTTACAACATATTGTAAAGTATAGGGCTACATGATGACAGCATCCTTGAAACAAACCTAAAAGTAAAATAAATCATTCATTTGCCTTCCACACAATGAATAAGACTCGTTCGATGGCAATTTCATGTTTCCGATGGCAGGAAATGCTTGAGGATCGAAATGTAAGTGCATCTGATATTACTCAGCATATTAAAATGCTGAAATGCAGAAATGCACCATGCGTGATTACAGCAGCTTAGCTTGATTTGAGGCCTATTTGGCAGAGTAGCTGGGCTAAACTAACTGTTCTGTAGCACTAGCGTCTGTGAGATGGAATAAACCAGATGTTCATGATGGTTTATGGCTAAAACTGAGAGCAGGCGGGCTGAGCGCTGCAGTGTAAACTGCCAGTGAGGAGCACTGCAACCTGCAGCCTCCAGGGGGCAGCACATGGTCATGCGATGCCATGGCGCAGCTAACAGCGAGTACAGTACCTGCCTTTCTGTTTTGCTGAGGAGAGCTAGAGATGCAGGCAATAGCTGTGGAGGAAGACACAGGGGTTTGGTTGGACATCACATAGGATTGTGAACCGCCTAGTCTATAGTGCGTTCCCGGAATGACTGTTTTGTAACCTCATAGCCAACAATATTATGTTTACTTGCAGCAAAGAGTTACATACAGAACATACAGACACAGGACACACATGAAAACAGAGAATGACACAGAAGAGACCATACCCGCTGTCTCTCCTCGCCTCTGGGTGAATGTTTACAGCTTGGATGCCAAACTGTTGATCCTGGGCAAATAATGAAACAGATGGGAAAAATATTCAAGTTTTTGTGGCACATCTTCAGTCATTCTGCTAAAATGTAATGCAAAATAACTATATGTATTAAGAAATTGTTTTATTCAGCGAGGATGCATTAAATTGATCAAAAGATTTCAATTTCAGATTTATAAGGATGTGTTAAAATTGCTAAAATGTGATGGTAAAGACTTTTATTGTTAGAAAAGATTTTTAATTTTGAATAAATGCTGTTCTTTTTAGCTTTTTTATTCATCAAAGAATCCTGAAAAGAATCAGAGGTTCGAAAAAATATTAAGCAGCACAACTGTGTCCAACACTGATAATAAATGAGCATATCAGAATGATTTCTGAAGGATCATGTGACGCTGAAGAGTAATAATGATGCTGAAAATTAAGCTTTGCATCAAAGTATATTAAAATAGCAAAACACTATTTTATATTGCAATAATATGTGACACTGGACCACAAAAGCAGTCATAAGTCGCTGGGGTATATTTGTAGCAATAGCCAAATACATTGTATGGGTCAAAATTATAGATTTTTCTTTTATGCCAAAAATCATTAGGATATTAAGTAAAGATATTTTGTAAATTACCTACCTTAAATATATCAAAACTTAATTTTTGTACAAGTAACATGCATTGCTAAGAACTTCCTTTGGACAACTTTTTCTCGATTTTTTTTTTTTTTTTTTATATTTTAATTGTTTTGCACTCCCAGATATTCAAATAGTTGTATCTCGGTCAAATATTGTGCTATCATAACAAAGCTTATTTATTTGGCTTTCAGATGATGTATAAATCTAAATTAAAAAAAAAAGACCCTTATGACAGTTTTTGTAGTCCAGGGTCACATATCTAACAATAATACTGTTTTATTCTGTATTTTTTTAATCAAATAAATGCAACCTTGATGAGCAAAACAGACTTCTTTAAAAACATAAAAAATCTTACTGATCCCAAACTTTTGAATGGCAGTGTATATATTTTAGTTTCTTATACTGTATTTTTGAGCAAATAAATACAGCCTTAGAAACCATAATATGCTTTTTAAAAAAAAAAAAGACGTGACCTTTGTATATGGATTTGACCTTTTATATGGATTTATAAGGATGTGTTAAATTGATTAAAAAGTGATGGTAAAGACTTTATTTTGCTACAAAATATACCCCAGCGACTTATGACTGGTTTTGTGGTCCAGGGTCACATATACATGTATTGTATTTTTGAGCAAAAAAATACAGCCTTGAAAACCATAAGATACTTAAAAAAAATTAAAAAAAAATTTTTAATGGTAGTGTTTTCGCTGTATGCTACAATGCTCATCTAGATACTATACAATACAATACAACATAAATAAAAAAATACATATATATCTTCTAAACTAAAAATAACTCTTGTCTCAAAAGACATTAAAGCCAGATGTTTTCTTCAAAATCCATGTGCTTAGCTAAAAATGATCCAGTAATACTAGACAAGAAAATCATCACTGTCAACCAAACAGAATAAATGCTATTTTAATTTATCTGTCAGTATATTATTTGAAAAATAATTATAAGAAATTAATTTGGTTAAACATAGTACAGCAATTAAATAGCCTTTTTTAAAATATTGACACCACAAAGATGCAACTCATGATTCATCATTCTTACATAGATGTTCATTTCCTTCAGCCTCTGTTAAAGAACAGAGTTATATATTATATGTGGTGTTCGTAATGGATGAGACTCACCTTGCAGGTACATCTCCTCTCCTTCAGTAAACATCTGATTACACCTGCTACAGCGAGCACAGCTGGGGTGGTAGTGCTTGTCCCCTGCCTGTGGAGAAACACACACTCAAAGTTAAACTGTAAAACAACAGATAACTCAAACAGACTGTTATAGAGAAGCTGATGTTTTGCATGAGTATCATGTAAGACGCCACATCATTTATTCAAATGACTGGAACCAACGAGCTTATCAAATATACAGTAATACAGAAATGTTCTCTGTTCACTGTTTCTGTTAAAAGAAAAGAAATCATCTGAAAACGTTGTTTCCAAAATGATTTTCAAAGATTACTGCAGTGCATATTTTAGTCTTTCTATTTAAACAATTAAATTCAATGCTTAATTAATGCACAATTCATGCTTATTTCATGTTTAATTCACTTTCTGTTTCTTTGTGATTATTTGTGAAACGTGCTAGCAATTTCTCAGTGAAAAACAGCAAGATTTTAACAATTTTGATCACTTTAAATTCTTTAATCTTATTTCTTTTGAATTTAAGAACAAAATTCAGTCTTGAGAGAAACTTACAGATCCTTTGCAGTATCTTGTGAGCTCAAACTACTCAATGTAATTCATATAGGCTCAATTTTACTCCAGAGCAACGATGCCATTATAACAGACAGGAAAACTGTCTTAACATGCGATGAGAAAAAGCAACTGTCTCTTACAGCCAATCAGATTCAATTAGCTAGATGAAACTCCCTGTTGCAATACTGTTGTGAAACTTTAGACGGTTATCTGTGAGTGATCAGATGTGTGTAACATGCTTTTGTGCTGCAGGTCTGTGTCACAATCCTTGTGTTTGATTGTGGGACATACAGTAATATGATTTGTGCTGTTAAATTATAAATATATTGTTTATGCTGTGTGCCAATGATTCTCAAAAGGTGGGTTAGGACTCCAAAATGGGTCATGGGTCAGTTCTGAAAAATCTTAAAAAGAAAGTTAAGGAAATTTGACCCAGGCTTCATTAAACATGGTTTGTGCTGACCAGAAAATGTTTTATGCAGGGAATTATTGGCTGATGGCTGCATGAAGTAACTAAATATGACATAAACAAAACAATTCAGCACTGAGTTGGGTTGTCACTTGATGGCTTATTCGCTGAATGCAATTTGCTTTCCTGTGTTGACATATTTCCTATTCAAACAGGAAGTTGGACATTTCTGACAGGGTGTTGAAGTTGTTTGAGATTTTAAGCTACTTTCTGTTTACTGTTAAAGCATTAGATTGAGTGCAGGGCAGGGTCACAAATGAACTTTTCTATTAAGGGGCAATATTTGCCCCCCGGAGTTCATTTAATCAAATTTAAATTCATACACTCAACAGAAACATGTGTAACTGCAAAAAAAAAAACTGACAAATAAATCTGATGCAATGTAAAAAGATATAAATTTAGTGCCAAAACCAAACACTTTTCATTTAATTTTTCCATTTAATTTTAATTGCAACAGCATAATTAATTTAATTTCATTGTGAAGGGCATTTTTGCCCCTTTATCTTAAATTTGTGGGGCATATTTTCCCATTTTCACAGCATTTTCCCCCTAATTCGCTGTTAATATCCCTTGCTTTATTATTTTTGGTGCATTTTTCTAGAAAGAGAAAAACTGTTCATTTTAAATGTTTAAAATTGTGTAGAAACTATTTTCACACAGAAATAGCTAGCAAATATCACAGAAAAACTGCAAGTAACACATTAAATTAAACATGAAATTTTGAAGTAGAATGGCTGAAATACTATTTTCGTGTAAAATGTAAAAAAATGAAATTTTTTTTTCAGTGTAGCTGAATTATTTATACAATATTGTAGTATTTATTATTATTCAATTAGCTTTTGTTTTCATTTCCAGTTTTAGTAATTTTAATACTTAGCTGCCAACTAATTTTTAAATATTTAATATTCATTTAATATATACTTTTTAATAGTTTTAGCAACCCTGCTCAAAGCTATGACATTGACTAAAAGCCACAAAAAAG
Source organism: Cirrhinus molitorella (assembly GCA_033026305.1). Taxonomy (NCBI): domain Eukaryota; kingdom Metazoa; phylum Chordata; class Actinopteri; order Cypriniformes; family Cyprinidae; genus Cirrhinus; species Cirrhinus molitorella. Next base: position 37,809,150 of record CM065126.1, read on the forward strand.
TATTTCAAGGGATCAGTTTGTTACCAGTCCAGAGCTGTGTGTGTGTGTGTGTGTGTGTGTGTGTGTGTGTGTGTGTGTGTGTGTGTGTGTGTGTGTGTGTGTGTGTGTGTGTTTCTGTACCTCCAGGACTTTCCCGGTGATGAACTGCTGACACGCTTCACACTGCACTCCAAACAGGACCTGATAATCGCGCTCACAGTAGGGGGCGCCATCTCTGTGCACATACAGAGAACAAACCAATGCATAGTCATCCATCATTTTGGATGGAATAGATGGATTCTGTGTATAAATGCTTCTTACTTGCTGATGTATTCTCCAGTCAATACTTTGCCACAGGCCTTGCATTTAAAACAGCCCAAATGCCACTGACTCTCTAGAGCCAACAGAGCCTGACCGTTCTTAATATCTCTGCCACAGCCCGCACAACCTGAAACACACACACAAAAGAAACTAATTTCACACTCAGACTGACTTTCATCTTAACATCTTTGAATTCTGCACACAACTCGACTCTTTTTGGGCCATTATTTTTGTGCCAAAACATGCATGTATTTGTTTAGACTTGATCACTGTGTAATGAATCAGTGGGCCCTATTTTTGCTAGTTTCAGCCCGACACAGTTATCATTTTCACGTTCTGCACCACGTTGTCTAAATAGCAAATGCATTTGCTCCCATTTGTGCGCCTATGGGCATGCTGGTCTGAAAACAAGGTGTGTTCAGGTGTATTGTTGGCGCATTGCTATTTCGAAGCAATTGAAATAGACTGTGCCATTAACCAACTAAAGCCTGGTCTAAAGTCAATGGTGCAATATATATATATATATTTTTTGTTATTCAAAGATGTTAGTAATATGCGCCGATGGGCAGGTGCACAACACGTATACAGTCTGCTTTTTACACACACGTAGCAGCACACAAACATGCCAAATATTAAAAATGAAAGGATTACAATGTAAAATATTATTATTGTGTAAGCTACATTAATATAAAAATGACTAGGCTACATGCCATAATCAATAGTCAATTGCTTTCTTATGTGCTCTGTTTTTTTTTTTTTTTTGCTTTGTTCCACTTTCGCTTTTGAAAATGACCATGTTCAGCAAAGAGGGGAGAGGATGGAAAGGGGGTGCTTAGTAACTCGTTCTTCCAAATTGCAAATAATCTTGCAAATAAAGGGAATCAGAGATGAGACTCTGATTGGTTTAATTCATGTTACGCCCAAAACACACCCATGACTCATTAAGAAAATAGGGACAGCCCTTTCAGATCAATTTTTCCCGTACTTAAACTAGCAAAGTGGATTTGGACACGACCTAAGTGCACCTGCGTTGTGCGTTTTAGACCATGTGCTTAGATCAGGGTCTTGATCTACTATGACACTGATGACTCAAATAATGGTATCTGCTGTAGTACAACCATTAGTGTATCTGCTTGATGTTTTCTACTTTATACCTTTTAGATGAAAGAAGATCATGGGCTTAGTAGTCAAGCTTAAAGGCTTAAGTGGAAATTAATATTAATTATTTATTATAGTAGGTGAATCTGGGCCAAAAAGCCCCCAAACGCATGGAAAAGAGAACAAGGGGAGATGGAGGGTCTAAATAATTTACCGTTTCACGTGTAGATCCATGCCAGAGCATCTCTAAGTGGCTTTACAGGATTTTATACAATCATTTTCTTTCCCATTAAGTTACTGTTGTGTGAATGTGGCAGTATGTACAGTAGTAGTATTTCAGTATAGTTAATGTACATTGACGGTACATTTTAACTACACTGAACAAAATTATAAACGCAACACTTTTGTTTTTGCCCCCATTTTTCATGAGCTGGACTCAAAGATCTAAGACTTTTTCTATGTACACAAAAGGCCTATTTCTCTCAAATATTGTTCACAAATCTGTCTAAATCTGTGTTAGTGAGCACTTCTTCTTTGCCGAGATAATCCATCCACCTCACAGGTGTGGCATATCAAGATGCTGATTAGCCCACCAAGGGCTACTCGATCCACAATGCTGACATCTGCCATCTGCCCTGTACAGTGAAAACCGGGATTCATCCATGAAGAGAACATCTCTCCAAAGTGCCAGACTCCATCAAATGTGAGCATTTGTCCACTCAAGTCAGTTACGACAGCGAACTCCAGTCAGGTTGAGACCCCGATGAGGAATACGAGCATGCAGATGAGCTTCCCTGAGATGGTTTCTGACAGATTGTGCAGAAATTTTTTGGTTATGCAAACCGATTGTTGCAGCAGCTGTCCAGGTGGCTGGTCTCAGATGATCTTGGAGGTGAAGATGCTGGATGTGGAGGTCCTGGGCTGATGTGGTTACACATGGTCTGCAGTTGTGAGGCCGGTTGGATGTACTGATAAATTCTCTGAAACGCCTTTGGAGACGGCTTATGGTAGAGAAATGAACATTCAATTCACGGGCAACAGCTCTGATGGACATTCCTGCAGTTATCATGTCAATTGCACACTCCCTCAACACTTGCAACATCTGTGGCATTGTTCTGTGTGATAAAACTGCACATTTTAGAGTGGCCTTTTATTGTGGCCAGCCTAAGGCACACCTGTGCAATAATCATGCTGTCTAATCAGCATCTTGATATGCCACACCTGTGAGGTGGATGGATTATTTCGGCAAAGGAGAAGTGCTCACTAATACGTATTTATATTTGAGAGAAATAGTCCTTTAGTGTACATAGAAAAAGTCTTAGATCTTTGATTTCAGCTCATAAAAAATTGGGGTAAAAACAAAAGTGTTGAGTTTATAATTTTGTTCATTGTATAAATGCATTTAAGAAGTTTTGATTTAAAAAATATGATATATAATAATTTGGTTAGATACTTTTAGTTTTAAATCGAGTAAGATTTCTTAAACTAAACAAATAAACGTTCACTTATATGGAGGTTTAGATGTGAGGCTCTTGCACTCACTGCTGGGTCCGACGACGTCTTTGGTTGGTCCTGGAGACATGGGCTCTGCACAGTACTGACACAGACAGTCCTTGCCATTGAATGTCACTCTGTCTCCAGCAGGAAATGGTCTCCTGTAGGTCATAAAACATACGACCCCCATTAAAACTCCTCCCAGTGTTGGTCTTACTATGAACCGCAATGTCAATGACTGTATGCCCTGTGTGTGTGTCCATAGGCTCTTACCTGCAGATTGTGCACACAAAGCATGCTGGGTGGTAGGTCTTTCCGAGCGCGGTCACCACCTCCCCCTCCACAAACTCTCCGCAGATGTTGCAGCGGGTGCCGTGGATGCGCTGGTAGTCCAGAGTGCACAGATATTCTCCATTCTTCATGAAGAATCCTCCCTGAGCCAGATCGCAGCCACATACTACAGCAAAACACACACAGTTTTGTGAATTATGATCAAAATCTTACAAGGGCGTAGAATTTAGTAGGGACACCAGATCCAATATCCAGCAACTACTAATAGGGTTGGGTACCGTTCACATTTTTACCGGTACCGGTTCCAGTACCGGTACCCAAAATTCGATACCGGTACCCAACGGTACTTTTTTCGATACTTTACTTTGACTAAAGTGACTTTTAGTGGATATAATAAGCCCAATCCTCTCATTTTCAACATTTTATTTATTTTGAAATGTTCAATAATACACACAATCCTTACAATAAATAAATACCTACAACATCCAGGGCATAGTGTAATGCAGTGGTTTTCAAACTTTAAGCATGACCCTATTTTTTATTTTTAAATTGAGGTGACCCTAACTTTAGTTAGAAGTGGGGAGACATACTGAACATGTAAATAAAAACAGTATAAAATAAATAATAAACAACACAGCTCTTTCTTAGTCGTATTAAATGCAGCCATAATCAAAGTAGGCTATACTGTCTCAATATTCAAAGTGCATATAGACCAAATTTTTTGAAAAATGAGACAGAGCTAGAGACCTGCTATACAGCCTAATATGTTATATAGACTAATTTGCGCGCATTGGGGCCGGGTTTAAAGAGCAACTATCCAATGCGCCCAATTTACGCGGGGTATTAAAATAGCTTCTGAATGCGTGTGCGCGTTTAACTTTCGGTTTGGTTTTAACAATCGCATGAAACTCTTCGCGGCACTTAACGTGCATTCTACAGGCGAGTCTACAGGCGTTGTTATAATGAGAGGATTAATTAGCGTGAGTCTGGCTTGAGCCGTGTGAATCATAGACACATAGTCTGCTACGTTTTTAGTCTACTTGCGCTATGCTTATGTGCAGAACTGAGATAGCTTTCGTAGTGTTTTGAATGGATAAAATATAGAAAAAAACTGTCATTTCTAAATAAAACTAACCAGTTGCAACTGAAACGCCGTCCTCCCTTGAAATTAACTCCCCAAACTACGTCCCCGGTGTCCCACAATATTTTCTGCCCTGGGTTCGGTTATCTAATAAATTGCACTCCTGCGCTTCCTCAGGTTGGGTATTACCACTGCCTGCCTTGCATTTACTGTTACAAATATTGCAGCCATTTGTCCGCATGAACCTTTGTGAAATGTAACGCACACATTACAGCGCTTTCTGTTAGTCGTTGCCCTGTGTGTTTGAGCACGGTCTCTCTTGCGCGCACGCTTTCGCTACGTACCAGACTCACGCAGCGCGCAGACATGTTCTCTCAGGTACCGAAATGGAGCACCGATTGATTTGATCTGAATCGATAGTCGGTAGTACCGACGCAATTCGGTCGGTGCCTATAAAAGTACTGAGTTCGGTACCCATCCCTAACTACTAAACTGTCTATAGCAATAATTTTGACAATTAAACAATTAAATACATGTTTACATTGAGTATCACTTTATATAGACTAATACAATCAGATTCAACAATAATTTTTCAAATATTTCTTGCAATATATACTGAAAAATTTAACATTCACTTGGTATGAGATGACTGGATGTTTTCAACTGATTTCCTATTGAACTGTCACCAACTGAATTGCTGTGATCGAACTATTTAAAATATAGTGAATTAAGCTACAAACTCGATCACAATGCACAATGTTTCCATCTGATAGGTATTCTGTGTGGCAGCTCGTCATTTTAATGGAGTATTTTCACTAGTTAGCAGTAAACCCGTTACCTCAGCTGAATGGATTTGTTTTGGATTTATCTTTGGAATGGAAATATGGATATTTTATCTGTAAATATCATACTTTTTTTCACAAAAAAAATCGCAAATTGAATTATTACGAGATCTGAAATGATTCATGAATTATTATCGGGACTACTGAGTGCAGATTGTGAATCGATAAATTTGGACCAGAACTTCAGAGCGGGTTTGTAAACCTTTTGATTCAGATTGAGACTTTGGAGGGGGTTCGCGAATCATTTGATTTAGACCGGAACTTCGGAACAGTTTCATGAATCTTTTGATTCAGATCGAGATTTCAGAGAGGGTTTGCAAATCATTTAATTCAGATCAGAACTTAAGAGCAGGTTCATAATTCATTTGATTTAGATCGGAACGTCTGAGTGGTTTCACAAATCTTTTGATTCAGGAACTTCAAAGCAGGTTCACAAATCATTTGATTTAGACTGGAACTTTGGAGCAGTTTCATGAATTTTTTGATTCAGATTGAGATTTCGGAGCAGGTTCATGAATCATTTGATTCAGATCAGAACTTCAGAGTGGTTTCGTGAAACTTTAAATTTGGATTGGAACATCAGAGCAGGTTCCCGAATCATTTGATTCAATTCAGAACTTCGGAGCGGTTTCACAAATCAGTTTATTTAGACCGTAACTTTGGAGCAGTTTCATGATTTTTTTTTATTCAGATTGAGATTTCGAAGCAGGTTTGCGAATCATTTGATTCAGATCAGAACATTGGAACGGTTTCGCAAACCATTTGATTTAGGAACTTCAGAGCGGTTTCGTGAAACTTTTGATTCAGACCGGAATTTCAGAGTGGTTTTGTGAAACTTTTACTTTAGATTGGAACTTCAGAGCAGTTTCACAAATCATTTGATTTAGACCAGAACTTTGGAGTGTGTAACGTAAATCATTTATATTTTACAATCTACAGTATTGCCAAATTAATAGACAGACTACATAATTATATTTGTTTAATTATTAAAGAATAATTAAATACGTCAAAATAATGCTTCATCAAAGCATCTTGAAAAAAAAATTATCCACAAAAATATTAGCAGCACAGCTGTTTTCAACATGGATAAAATAAGCAAATCAGATTATTAAAATGATTTGAACATGAGACACTGATGACTGCTTAAACAAAGTTGGTACAAAGACTTGGAACAATAGCCGGTGAGTAAATAATGACAAGGTGAACCTTGATTTTTCAAGGGATATAATGGTTTCTTTATGATGCATTTCAGTTCTTGTAACAGGATAATGCAGCATAATTGGCGCACTAGAAATAGCAACTGTAAAAATAAACCTCAGTGGAGGACAATGGACAAACTATGATCTTGAGAAAACACAATACTCAGAAACCTTGAAACGTCTAATCTGAATCAACAGGCCATCTGAAACACATTTAGTGCTCATTGTGTTTCATTTTAAGCTCTTAAGAGCTACTTCAGCCACTTTCTGTTTGGAGTCTGGTTGTCCTAAACATGCAAACACAAAAACAATACTGACAAGTAACCATCTTTTATGGCTTTCCGCACCTCATTCTGGGTCCCCGTGGGGAGACTGGCGGCCTTGACTAATGCAGCGTGTGAGATTTACAGAGAGAATGAGTGAGGGTAAGTATAATAGATGTGTACAATGTGTACGTAGTATACAGGAGAGCTCTGCAGTGCTGTTATGTAACTGATTCCAGTGCTTCTCATAGCCTTCTACATGATCCGCTCCGATAAAATAACTTCTGCAGGGGCCGTCTGAGGACAACGCAACCTCATTATAGCCTCACGGATAACAGAAATATGCAAATTCAATATATTTTTTAAATACTAAACTACTTTTTACTATAGAAAACTGTATTTAATGCAGCTTAAAACACAAGAGACAAACACAAGACAAAAAAAAAACCACACAAAAACATTCATCCCAACATCCCAACAAAAAATGTACCAAAACCAATATAAATCTAAAGGGAATAAACAAGATGACAGCGTCTACTATGAAAATACGGAAAACATCACTGAATCATTTGATCTGATGAATAAATGAATAAGTAATGACTTTGTAACATCGTCCTTTGACACATTTCCTACAAGCTGACTTTCATCTCTAGACGACCCAGACACAAAAGAATTCATTAACTCCAAGATTTAGACATTAAACTTTCATTCATTCGGAGCAGATAGTTTTAGTTTTAACTTTAAAGGGACAGTTCACCCCAAAGTGCAAATTCTGTCATTAATTACTCCTGTAACCTGTAAGATCTTTGTTCATTTTCAGAACATAAATTAGGATATTTTTAAAGAAATCCGAGTGCTTTCTGACCCTGCATAGACAGCAACACAACTGACACGTTCAAGGCTCAAGATGAAATTGTTGAACAAAGTTATTTTTGTAATCACTGTGCACAAAAAATCTTCTTGTAGCTCCATAAAATTAAGGCCGAACCACTGACATCACATTGACTATTTTAACGATTTCTGTACTACCTTTCTGGGCCTTGAACATCTCAGGTGCGTTGCTGTCTATGCAGGGTCAGAAAGCTCTTGAACTTCATCACAAATATCTTAATTTGTGTTCTGAAGATGGACAAACTTCTTAAGAATTTGGAACGACATGAGGATGAGTAATTAATGACAGAATGTTCATTTTTGGGTGAACTATCACTATAAAATTAAATAAAATACACACATTTAAATGTGTTTAAGAAATTATGAATGAATGAATGAATATCTAAAAATTATCTAAATATAAACTCTTGAAAAAAGATTGCATTAGAATGCATTAATTTAACTTTCAGTGATTTAGTGACTACTACTTCACATGTATGTTAGTAAGTTAAAAAATATTTAAAAACCTCTTATTCTTCAGAAACAACATTCTTAAAGGAATAGCATTATGTAATTTGCCTACCACTGGATTATCTGCAGTGAATGGGTGCCATCAGAACAAGAGCTGATAAAAACATCACAAAAATTTACCAGATTTTAGCTCATTTAATGTCTTAGTGAAAGGATGTGTGTTTGTAAGAAAACACAGAAGACGTTTTTAGATTCAATCCATTTCTTCACAGAACGTTCATTTTTGGGTGAACTATCACTATAAAATTAAATAAAATACACACATTTAAATGTGTTTAAGAAGCTATGAATGAATGAATGAATATCTAAAAGTTATCTAAATATAAACTCTTGAAAAGGAATAGCATTATGTAATTTGCCTACCACTGGATTCTCTGCAGTGAATGGGTGCCATCAGAACAAGAGCTGATAAAAACATCACAATAATTGACAAGATTTTAGTCTGTTTGATAATGTCTTAGTGAAAAGATGTGTATTTGTAAGAAAAACACAGAAGACGTTTTTAGATTCAGTCCATTTCTTCACAAGATGGACTGGAGAGGTGTGGATTACGTGTGGATTATTGTGATGTTTTTATCAGCCGTTTGGACTCTTATTCTGACGGCACCCATTCACTGCAGTTAGTGAGTGCACAAGAGGATCAGAAAGCTCTTGAATTTCATCACAAATATCTTAATTTGTGTTTTGAAGATGAATGAAGGTCATGCAGATTAATGACAGAATTTTCATTTTTGGGTGAACTATGCCTTTAAAATTATATAAAAATACACACATTTAAATGCATTTAAGAAATTAAGAATGATTAAAATGATCTAAAAATGATCTAAATATAAACTCATGTATAAAATTAAATGTATTCTTCAGAAACAACTTTCTTAAAGAAAAAGCATTATGTAATTTGCCTACTACTGGATTCTCTGCAGTGAATGGGTGCCATCAGAACATCACAATAATTGACAAGATATTAGTCCATTTGATAATGTTTTAGTGAAAAGCTGTGTGTTTGTAAGAAACACATCCATCATTAAGACGTTTTTAGATTCAATCCATTTTTCCACTCATCTGAATCAAGAGAGAAATATGCACAGATCAAGCAGTCCAAAACAGTTCTAAACAAATATGTAGGTGGATTTTGATGTGAGAGGATAACTTGGACTTTTTCTGTAATGGAGGCACTGTTATGGATTATGGATTTGTAAAACAGAAGTGACCTTTAAAGTTTAAGTGTCTAAATGATGAATTTGTTCTTATAAACAAACAGCTTTTGCTTCACAAGATGTTAACTGATGGACTGGAGTGGTGTGGATTACTTGTGGATTATTGTGATGTTTTTAACAGCTGTTTGGACTCTTATTCTGACGGCACCCATTCACTGCACTGAGTGAGTGCATTAGTGACCAAATGATGTAATGCTAAATTTCCCAAAATCTGTTCCAATGAAGAAACAAGATGAAGGTGGGTAAATTTTAAGTAAGTTTTTGCTTTGGGTGAACTATTTAATATGCATTGTACATAATTTGTCATATCATGGAAGTAAAAGAATGTTGTGAGCAGGTTGGTTACAAATGAAGAATAGAATGATCTAGTCATCTTCATGCTCCCTGAAGTGATTAGATGATTAGATAAGATGATTATTATTACACAGACTTACAGTAAGGATGGCATAATCCCTGAGGGTGTTGAACACAAAGTAGATGATTAACTCTTACACCAATTATCTGCTCAGATCACTGCAGGTCATGTTCAAATTCAATTCCAATTTCTGTGTAGTTTGATGAAGAGTTGACACAAAAGACTTAATATCTCATATTCATTATCACCTTGCATATTTATAATTCAAGAACTGTTAAATCCCTAGTCTAAAAATAAGACTGCTGAGTCAGTCTTTTTCTATCCCTCCCTCAGTCAATGTCATTTTGTCTGTCTTTGATGTGTTAAGAGGTCAAAGAGGTCAGAGAATAAAATGAAGTGAGAAACAAAGTGCTGGGCGAGATATTAAATATTCAAGATATACTTGTGACATTTCTGCTCGACTGAAGGTGAAAGTAAACAAAGCAAAACAAACAATCTGTCCAATTTTTTATGCAGTACAATGTTACTTTTTAGGTAAAGCAATTACTCTCGGCTCAATTAGGTTTTCCATAATCTTAAAAAATCTATAGAAAACTGTAGAAAACTATTTGATTTTATTGCTTGATTTTTGAGTTGGAACAACTGTCCAGAATACATTTTTCTTTATTTAACTTCAATTTCATCACGTTTTGATCACTACATAATTTCCATACTTTGTGTTATTTCATAGTTTTGATGACTATTAATCTAAAATGTGAAAAATAGTAATAGTAATTGTCCAAACTTTGACTGGTAGTGTATATATATATATATATATATATATATATATGCACAAGGCTACTTCAATTAATTAATATCCAAGACCTGTCATGTGCCACATACTTGATGTGACTGTGTCAGTCAGCTTTGCTTGTACTCACAGAACAGATCTTACATCATAATGCTGCTGTCTCTAATTGAAGTGGGACAGCGGGACAGAGGGAAAGTCTCTGGGTTAATTGGATCGCAGCTCAGACATGACAGGATTTACTTTGCAATGTAAGACTGTATTATATCCCTGTTGCTGACAAAATAGTCAGCATAATCTTGAGTGTTTTCTTAAAAGTAGATGGATTTAGTGGGCTTACTAAATAATGACCCTGAAGTGACATGGTAAATCAGACACTATGTCAGTAAGTTCAGCACAAAGCACTAAAGCAAGAAAGGCAGTCTGGATGTCACCTAATGATTTAATACATTTAATGAACTTTATATACACATGCTACCGTTCAAAGTTTTTGAACAGTAATATTTGTAATGTTTTTTAAAGAATGCACCAAGCTTGCATTTATTTGATCTAAAATACTGCAAAAGCAGTCATATTGAAATACTTTTACTAATTAAAATAACTGCTTTCTATTTGAATACATTTTAAAATGTAATTTATTCCTGTGATCAAAGCTGAATTTTCAGCATCATTACTCCAGTCTTCAGTGTCACATGATCCTTAAGAAATCATTCTAATATGCTGATTTGCTGTTTAAGAAACATTTACTATTATTATTATTATTAATTTAAAAGAGTTGAGTAATTTTTGTTCAGGATTCTTTGATGAATATAAAGATCCAAAGATCAGCATTTATCTAAAATAAAAAAAATAAAAAAGTTTTGCAACATTATACACTATGCCATTCAAAAGCTAGGAGTCAGTATTATTATTATTATTATTATTTTTTTTTTTAATCATTTTTATTTCGCACGGATGCTCTAAATTGATCAAAAGTGATGATAAAGACATATATTATGAAAAAAAAAAACCCTGAAAAAAATTCTACTCAGCTGTTTTCAACATAATAATAATAATAATAAATGTTTTTTGAGCAGCAAGTCAAAATAGTGATTTCTGAAGGATCATGTGACTGGAGTAATGATAAAAAAATCAGCTTTAAAATCACAGGAATAAATAAATACATGTTAAAATATATTCAAACAGAAATCAGTTAAAAAGTAAAAATATTTCAAAATTGTACTTTTTGCTATACTTTGGACCAAATAAATGCAGGTTTGGTCAGCAGAAATGACGTATTCTTATATTGACTACAAACACAAGTGGGTCAGGTCTATTTGTAAGATTCTGAGAAACACACGCTAAATAGGTCAAGCTGGAACTCATCTATAACAGCCTTAACAATTACACCATGATCCTCAATTCTGGCAGGAGAGATGAGTCATATGAGACGCACACAAGAGGTGTTAGACTGCCTTCAGAAACATTTAGAGGAACACCTCAGCAAAACAGAAACTTCAGCATCTCAGACAAGAAGGATTTCACTTTGAATATGCAACCAAATGCATAAAAATATGCACAAAATCAGTAAAATCAAAAGAAAAAAAATGAAACATTAACCTCTTATCCTTTTCTTTTGATTTTGTGCATGGCAAAATATGACCCACACATGTTATCAGACTGTTGTGCATTCAATTATAGAGCTATAAAATAGACAGACAACAGAAAAAGTCCAGTATACACTTTTCAAAAGACTAATGCATTCTGGCTCTAAATATTCCATATATATTGTAATTCTAATTTACATCTATTCATGTAGCATTTGGCTTCATGGCACTGAATGTCTTCTATATAACAGGGACTGATGGTTTGTATCAACATATTCTCACTCCTAAGTCGTCACATATTGACATTTGGCATTTTGACGCTCAAGGTACCTACCCCTTTAGCGTCATTTTTTGATGCACAGGGTCCTCCATTGTTTTAATTTCTTTGTCTTAATTTAATGGTTTGCATTTATTTGTAAAAAATATAAATAATTTTATATAAATACTTTGATTGGAGCGCCTAAACGCACCCCTACCCTAAACCTACCCACTTCTGAACAGTATAAAACAAAGGAAAATATAAGTATAAAAGTATTACAAACAAGTTGTGTTGCATTCCAAGTCTTCTGAAGCCATACGATATCTTTATGCTTAGAAGAGAGTAAAACATAAAGGTTTTAATCGCTGAAAATGATGCTGCTCCATTAACACGCTCACATCTCATTCAAAAGATACTCCTAAACATTAGCGTGATGCAATCGGTCACAAGACACACAAGAGCCAATAGAATTTCACAACAGGCTTCTTCTGGTGCCATTTTTTTAATTTGTGCATGGACAGGATGAGCTTTACGGTGGATGGAGACGGCAATCGCGTCTGGTCCTCTCACAAATTAATCGTTTTGCCTCAGAAGACTTGGAATATTCATTTTTTTTAATAAATTGTGACTGTAGTTGTATCTGACTGTATCTGTGTTTTATTGACTAACTGTTAAGTTTAGGGGCAGGGGTTGGGTTACTGCTCATAAATGTGTAAATAGTGTAATATAAATAAAACTATTGTGATTGTTTGCACTAAAAAACACACATCCCAATATATATGCAATAATGGCAATTAGGGGTGTGACGAGACACTTATCCCATGAGACGAGACACGAGACTGGGTTCACGAGAACGAGACGAGACAAGATTTTTTAACTTTTTTAAAGAAATTCTCAATAATGAAATATATAGGGAAAATTGTATTTTATTCAATTAAAAAATATAGGTCATTTTGACATGAACTTGTACTTTATGAAATTAAACTTCTATTTTAATGCATTATATGCAGTAATAAACATGTAAACTAATGCTACATGATTCTGGATACATTAAAAACATTTTTTTTTATTCTGAAGAAAAAAAGATTAGATTAGAAATCTAAACAAAACAACAATTTACTAGTGATTCTGACACAAAGTTCATTGCTTAAGTCTTTTTTTAAAAAAATATATTCGATCAAACTAATTTAGCAATTAATAAAGACTTAATTTACTATTGGAATCTCCTGAATTAATGATTTAAGGATAAATGCGTTTTTAAACGTGCAGTTGTCGCCACCTCCTGGTGGAAGAGGATAAGCTTTACAATGCATACATGTGTTAAGATACTTTCGTTTTGATCGCTATTAAAGACATTAAGTGTTTATACCCAAACTATAAACATTTATTCTAGTACTTCTGTTATTTAAATGTCTGTAACACAGAAATAATGATCATTATGTGGTTGAAAGACAGCAATAAGATTGCGTTGGCGTTTGAACAGAGATCGCAATCTTTTTAGGATTAATCCTGCAGCTCTAATGTAAACACTGCACATACTATTAAGTTCTCATGAGACCAGACAGATCTCTCTAGACACATCTCGTCACATCCCTAATGGCAATATTATTACCCAATACATATAATTTAATCATGACAATACAATTCCCAGTGCCTTTCGCGTCAGCTTGTTGTCCACAAGGGTTTCTTATTTAAAGCAGTGGAGGACCCTGCATGATCCTCATCAAGCATCAATCTGTGATGAGTTGGGAGTGAAAACGTGTTGTTTGTATATGTGCATAAGTGACAACCATTCACTTACCTTTGCATGTGAAGCACTTGATGTGGAAGTGTTTGGCCTGCACTCGTAACACCTCTCCCTTGCACACCTCCCCACATTTAGCACAGCGTATCAAAGGCTTTTCTGTCTGGTGGTGAGCTTCCTGTGTATGGGCCACTGCATAGAAAGAAAAACAAAGTTGTCATGGTCTGTATCATGTAAATATTTTTTACCCAACCACTAAATTGAGCCCGTCTTTGACAAAACAACCCTGCTGCTGAGTTACAGGGCTTTTTGCATCCTCTACAGGAGAGAGCGGTTCTCAGCGCCGCTGATTTGGTGCACTTCTTCCGTGAAATTAAGGTTTGTACACATTTCATTTATAAAGTCTTTACTGTGCTGTAAATTATATTATTTTACGCAATGCAACACACAAGGATGAGATGTCAGTCATCTGCGTCAGCAGCAGTCATTCATTTTGTATGACGGAAACATCTTTTGCCTTGCATAACACACAGTAGGCTGATTTTATTCATATAAATACTGAATTTAATTTAATTTGATGTTAAAATATGTTCTCTAATCTCAGTACTGTTTGTTTATGGGCAGGTTATGGAGTCAGTCAAGACAGCATCCCATCACTAGCTCATATTTCGGTGACACACCGGCACAAAAATTAGCACTATTTTATTGAAAAGTGAATACAGAGAGTAGTTGAATACACTTAAATCAAAATGCTACTTTTAAAATGTTACACTTTTTATTTCTAAAATGCTTGTTAAATGAGTTTAAATGTACGCAGTATTGTAAACTATGCTGTATTCACCCAAATAAATTCAATTAGTCTTTTATTTTTGTTCATGGGTGTTCTTGCTTAATAATAAATGTTCATCTTTTGATTATTGCTGTTGCCTCTATAATTCTGAGTGTGATTTTTAATTTTCAGTCTTAAGCTAGAAATATGATCATTTTTAAACAAAAGTTAATAATAAAACAACCCAGAATGTTAGGTAAAAACATTTAACCCAACCAGCTGGGTTAAAATAATCCAGCATGTGTTCTGTCCAATATTTACCCAGCACTGGGTTGCCAAATAAACCAAGTTAGGTTGTTTTTAACCAAGCCTTTTTAGTCTGTACAGAGTGACAGCGCAAGTATGTGTGGAATATGAGATGCTTAAAGCTACTATGCATTAAAATGATGAAAAGAAATTTACAATGTTAAAAAAAATGCAAAGTGTATGTCAAATAAATGTTCTTTGAAACTTTCTATTCATCAAATGCTGAAAAAAAAAACCCTGAAATCACAATTTCCACAAAAATATTAAGCAGAACAACTGTTTTTAATATTGATTATATTTAGAAATGTTTCTGAGCAGCAAATCTGCGTATTAGAATGACTTCTGAAGAATCATGTGACGCTGAAGACTGACGTAATGACGCTGAAAATTCAGCTTTGCATTACAGGAATATATTGCATTTGAAAATATATTTAAATAGAAAACAGTTATTTGAAATTGTAATAATATTTACAGTTTTTCCTGTATTTTGGATCAAATAAATGCAATCTTGGAGAGCAAAAGAAACAGTTACCACATCTTAACACAATCTTACCACAAACTTCTGAACAGTAAAAAACAAGTATCACTGTGCCTTAAAATCATAAGGGCTCTAAACAAAAAGTGCTGAAGACATGAAAAAGTCAGAAAACTGTAAAAATGCATGTCTCTGCCTCCATTGTAATCCACACAGCAGATCCTGTGTTGTGTCTTCATCCTGTACTTTCAAATATCCCTTTTAAAAATATCACTACATCACCTGAGACGTCCACAAAACCTGAATATCAATTCTGCATTGAGAAGTACAGCACAAATCCTCCTTCCCCTGGAGAAAGAGTTCAGCACAGACTGAAACACACAAAGCTTTCACTGTTATTGATCTGCATTTGTTTTCCATTTATTTTGCATTAGTTTTGAGCATCACTTTATCCAAACATCCTCCATCTTTGTCAAGGTTCTTTACTGGCATTGACGGTTCCTTTCCATTACATAAAATGTTCTTTATAGTGGAAAAAGGTTCTTCAGATTATTAAAATTATTAAAAGACAAAGTGGTTCTTTTAAGAACTGTTCAATGAAAGTGAACTTCTTTGAACAACCCAAAATGGTTCTGTTATGGTATTATCTTGAAAATCCCCTGTTTGATTTTTATAAGTGTACATCAACCCAACCTTCTCTCTCTCAGTTGTGTCTACACTAATCCAGGAGGAGCATCTGATTCTGTCTCGGGGTTTTGAGCATCAAACACAGACAGTCCCTGCGCTTCTGAATCAACATCACAAGGAAGGGCTGGATGTGTGTGCATTGGCACCAGTGCATGTGTGTTGGATTGTACGAGTCTCATGAGACATTCATTTCGCAGACGCAGACTTTTTTCATACATATTTATGAGGAGACTTTCTTCCCCTGCCCCCTTTCCACACCCTCTCCACCCTCCGTCCCGGGCCAAACAAAGCACTTGAAAGTGGGATCAGAGCCGTATCTCTCACTACCAGAGCTAAAGCACCATTATCCTCGAAACATATTCAGTATTCATGAAAATATCAGTGAATTTGCATTTAAAAACATTAAAAAGGGGAACAGGTTTAGTGAGATAAAACGTAAATGAACCAGTCTCAAATGTTTCCTTGCTTTTATATGATTACAATAAGATTTGAGTGGTGCTTGCTTATGTAAACATCACCAACACGATGCTATGGTGTTGTGAATGGTTGCTTGGGCATTTCTAGGTGGTCACCTTTAAGTTAAAAACAACTTTTACTCAGAAATTGCTAGTAAATGTCACAAACAATTACAAAGAAATAACAAGTAACACATTGAATTATGCAATTCAGTTGAATTATGCAATTCCAATAATCTAGTGTACAGTGTAAAAAATGTATAAAGCCTGTTTAAGCTACTGAATAAAAAGTAAAAAGGACTTTTTCTCTCTCAAAATGTTGTCTTTTTTCAGAATTGTGTGATATAAACTCACAATTCGAAGAATATAGTCTTTTTTTGCTATCAGAATTGGACATTATAACTAGCAATTGGGAGTTTATAACCCGCAATTCTGACTTTATAACTTGTAATTGTGAGTTTACTGTATATCACGTAATTCTGAAAAAAGTCCGAATTGTAAACTCGCAATTGTAAGAAAAAAAGTATGAATTGTGAGATAAAAATTTACCTTATTAAAAAAATATTCAGTGGCAGAAACAGGCTTTCAAAAAATGTAATAATTTTAATGGTAAAAGACAGTAAAAATGGCACGATTAAACTCTGTTAATTGGTTAATGATAAATTCCCTTGCGCTATATGGTGAAAAACAAAAACCAAAATAAATCTGTGGAAGAACCAGCAGTTAACTGGAAAAAAATGCATTTTAATTTTACAGATTAAACTTACATTTATATAAAATTATATTTCATTAACATACAATCCTAATGTACCTCAATGAGAATTCTGGGAATGTCAATTTATGTTTTTTTGTTGTTGTTTTTTTTCACAGCAAATTATAAGATTTGTTCCCTTTTACTTCTGAAAACTTTATTTAATATCATTGTTGAACATTATAAATGTCTTAACTGTCCTTTTTAAATAGGAAAAAAATAGACTATTAAAATGCTACAATAAAAACCTGTTAATTTGTTAATTCTAAGTTCACTTCTATGGTGAACTGTAATTTATATAATTGGATTTCATGTAATTTAATGTAAAAAAAAACAAAAAAAAAAAAACATGTATGTGACCCTGTATGGGTCAAAATTATTAATTTTTCTTTTATGCCAAAAATCATTAGGATATTAAGTAAAAATCATGTTCCATAAAGATATTTCGTAAATTTCCTACCGTAAATGTATCAAAACTTAATTTTTAAATAATATATATGCATTGCTAGAACTTCATTTGGACAACTTCTCAATATTTAGTTCATCAAATATCAATTATCAATTAGTTTTTTGTTTTTTTTGCACCCTCAGATTCCAGATTGTCAAATAGTTGTATATTGGCCAAATATTGTCCTATTCTAACAAACCATACACCCATGGAGAGCTTATTTATTCAGCTTTCAGATGATGTATAAATCTCAATTTCCAAGAATTGACCCTTATGACTGGTTTTGTGGTCCAGGGTCACATATGTATACAATTATGGATAGGTATGACTGAGGAAGCTTGTAAAAAAATGAATTAATTATGACTTCAGATCCCACAAATGCAAGCTTATTGCTCTCACATAACAGTTCTCAAGGTCTACAAACTGTATAAAGGACTCACTAGCATAAAAACTGCACTGCCAGGTTTGACATAGTGGTAATAATGCAGGATAGTAGAAGACAGCTACTGTACTTCAAGTACTTCATCCGAACTCTTAGTGCAGCTTTACAGAGCACTTCCTCCACACGAGCAGGCATTTATGCTGATTAAGCTCTGAAGTGGCACAAGATTAAGTGTACCGGTCAGAAGAGTTAACCTCCAGCTCTGAGAGCACAGCATTACTGATATTACATCAGCATCACAATACAGTACTCGACTGAGATTACCGCTCTCTACTGTCTATATAGACAGATACCTGTCTTTATTAGTGTGGAATGCAGTTTATTTCAAAAGAGTTTTATATTGCCATGTTGCTGATCAAACAACACAATACTTCTAGAGAAATACACAGAACACACAAAGATGGAATACATTTTATCAATGCTTTGTCTGGATTGATCTGTCATCTATCAGTACAGAGCATTATTGGCTTCTTATGTAGGGTACATGCAATTCCACCTTAGAATTTGACCAAAAACATGGTAATAACATTAAACATACCATGTTTTTTGGACACTAGAATTTTTATTTTTAAAAATACAATAAAAACAGCAATATTGTGAAATATTTTTGCAATTTTAAATAACGTATTTCTATTTTTTAACTGAAAATTTAATTTATTCCTGTGATGCAAAGCTGAATTTACAGGATCATTACTCCAGTCTTCAGTGTCACATTGTCCTTTAGAAATCATTTCCTATTATTTTTATTTTTGCATTATTTGTTATTTAAAGTTGAAAACAGTTATAAAACGTGACTTTTTATTATTTAAGGATTATTCAGTGAATAGAAAGAACAGCATTATATTTAAACAGAAATATTTGTCTTATGTTTATCATTTATTAATTTATTTAATTTCATTGTGGTGTCAAATTAAAAGCCACCATGAGCACCAAGTTGTGCAAAATGAATAAAACTGCACAAGATAAAAGAATTATAATTCAATTGTTTGTTTTAAGGACATTTTTATTTACATTTTATGGTGATAAACACTACCACAGTACGTTTTGGACCACAAAAACAGTCATATATCGCTGGGGTATATTTGTAGCAATATACAAAAATGCACTGTATGGGTCAAAATTATTGATTTTATGCCAAAAATCAATAAATTATTCAGTAAAGACCATGTTCCATGGAGATATTTTGTAAATTTCTTACCGTGAAGAAATCAAAACCTAATTTTGGATTAGTAATATGCATTGCTAAGAACTTAATTTGGACAACTTTAAATGTGATTTTCTCAATATATATATCATAACAAACATACATCAATGGAAAGCTTATTTATTCCACTTCCAGATGATCTCAGTTTTAAAAAGAAATTGACCCTTATGACTGGTTTTGCGGTCCAGGGTCACATAAAAGAGATAAACATATTCTCAAATAAGTCTATAACGGAAGTCTATAAGGACATAGATCTTAAAATAGTGAACTTGGCCAATATATGTAATATTGTAGTTCAAGTGTACCTACACGTTCATGTGTACATGTGTATTACACTTGCAGTCAAGAAAAATAAATGTCCCATTAGCCAAAGACACAATGCTGGAAATCAACCTGAATTCTGCGTCTCTGCGGATGAACTGCAGCAGGGATGAGACGTCTTTAAAGAGACACCCTAAAAGCGAAAGAGGCCACTGCAGGCGAGACACAACAATGGCCTCTACCTTCCTGTGAGCGTTGCTATAGCGACGGCTGCGGGCTGCGCGTGTCTACCTCACGCTTTTGCGTCCCATTTAAAACTGCAACGCTGCCGAAACAACAGCGACGACAGGAGACGTGCCGCTATTAAACAATCCCGCAATGAACTCTGATGCGATGACCTGTAGACCTGACAGGTACGACTGCAGCATAAAACGGCTCTTACATAACAGTTCCAGCAATCCAGCAACACACACAGCAGCTAAAACCAAATGGTGCAACCTGGACATAAACTAAGAGTATCAACCTGTGTTTAATCAATGCAGCATCAGAATCAGAGGTGCAGCATCTCTGCAGATAAAGAACAATGTGATTCTCAGGATTCTGATGAACCTTTTCAAAGTGACTGTTTAGTCTTAAAAGTGTGCATCATGATCACACTAAGATATATAGATGGTCAGTAACTCTCACCAGAACACACACACACACACACACACACACACACACACACACAATCTCAATTACCTTTCTTCTTGACCATGACCATCAGTGATAAGTGAAGCTGAATCAATAATCATCAGCAGTAGTGGTATCCAGTGAGATGAGAAATGCAGCATCCAAAAAACCAAGCAAAAAAAAAAAAAAAATTCCGGATGAATATAAGAAGGAAACGTGAATGACAGAAAGCTAAACGTGTCCTATAACAACAGAGGCAGGCAGGCGGGCGCGTGTCTGCTCCCCTGTACCCCTCTGTCTCCTCCTCCTTCCGCCCCCACCCTCCCTCCATCCATCCGTCCGTCCGTCCCATCCCCCTTTTCTGTCTCATTAATCCGAGGACTCGCCCATCTTCCTCTGCAGTCTAGAAGTTACCGGCTCTGCCAAGCAGTAGCTGCCAATTTGGCTTGATTAAAGCAAAAACAAGCATTAAGAAGGTCAAGTGGATCAGGGTAAAAAAACAGGGGTAGGGTGGACTACATATGTATTTTGTAATTATATATGTGACTCTGGAGCACAAAACCAATCATAAGGGTATAAATAAGCTTTCCATTAATGTATGGTTTGTTAGGATCTGACAATATTTGGCCAAGATACAACTATTTGAAAATCTAGAATCTGAGGGTGCAAAAAATCTAAATACTGAGAAAATCGCGTTTAAAGTTGTCCAGGTGAAGTTATTAGCAATGCATATTACTAATCAAAAATTAAGTTTTGATATATTTATGGTAGGAAATGTACAAAATATCTTCATGGAACATGATCTTTACTTAATATCCTAATGATTTTTGGCATTAAAGAAAAATCAATCATTT
This sequence comes from Cirrhinus molitorella, assembly GCA_033026305.1. NCBI lineage: Eukaryota > Metazoa > Chordata > Actinopteri > Cypriniformes > Cyprinidae > Cirrhinus > Cirrhinus molitorella. The sequence continues at coordinate 37,830,391 of CM065126.1, forward strand.
TGACCCATACAATGTATTTTTGGCTATTGCTACAAATATATCCCAAGCAACTTATGACTGGTTTTGTGGTCCAGGGTCACATATAATTAAAGAAGTATCTTCTGCTCACCAAGCCTGCATTTATTTGACCCAAAGTATGGCTTTTATTATTTATTTTTAGCATCTTTACTCCAGTCTTCAGTGTCATATGATCCTTCAGAGATCATTCTAATATTCTGATTTACTGCTAAAAAATTTTATTATTATTTTTATATTAAAAACAGCTGAGTAGAATTTTTTTAGGTTTCTTTGATGAATAGAAAGCTCAGAAGAATACTGTTTATCTTTATTATCACTTTTGATCTATTTAAAGCATCCCTGCTAAATAAAAGGAAAAAAAATACTGACTCCAAGCTTTTGAATGTGCATAATGCATAATGCTTTTTATTTCAGGTAAATGCTGATCTTTAGATCTTTCTATTAATCAAATCCTAAAAAAAAAAAAAAAAAAATACTCAACAGTTTTAAATATTGATAATACACTCTTAAAAATAAAGGTTCTTTAAAAGGTTCTTCACAGCAATGCCATAGAAGAACCATTTTTGATTCCACGAAGAACTAGGGCTGTGCAATATATCGAAATTAACGAAATATCGCAAATGTGCATATCGCAAAATGCATATCGCTACAGCTTGCAGTGTTTGGGGCCATGAACAAAAGACAAAGAGAAAACCAATAACTGCTCTTGCCTAATAACTTCTGTAGCTTAAATAAGAATCAGTGTATACTGAATTCAGAGAGTGAAGACTAAGCAGTGTTTTATTTTTCCTTTTTATCATTCAGTTCCTAAACTGGTGTTGAAATGATTACACTAATGTTAAAATGACATTTTTATGTAATGCTAGGGTAAAACACTACTTTTCACTTTCAGAAGCATTTGTATTTTTCTTCATTATCGCACAGCCCTACAAAGAACCATTCAGTTCTTTAAAGAACCATATCTTTCTTACCTTTTTATAATCTGAAGAAACAGAAAGGTTCTTCAGATGTTGAAGTTTCTTTATGGAACCATTTAGTTTTTCTATGGCATCATTATTTTTAAGAGTGTAATAATAATAAATCAGAACATCATATTTATAAATGCCACAAACTAAAGAGTGAACACATCTGAAGAACCATTAATATTTATATAAATATATTTATATGGATGTATTTTACATGTATTTTGTTTAGTTTAATTATTGTTGTGCATTATATGTGTTTTTGCTTTGTTTTGTTTTTTGTTTTTTATTCTGATATGTACAATGCTTTGGCAATATGTACCTAAGTATGTCATGCCAAGAAGCAATCTGAATTGAAAAAAAAAAAGTCAAAAAAAGTGACACTGAAGACTGAAGTAATGATGCTGAAAATGTAGCTTTGATCACAGGAAAAAATTTTAAAATCGAAAAGAGTTATTTTTAATAGTAAAAATATTTCAAAATTGTTGTTTTTGCTGTACTTTGGATCAAATAAACGAACACAGGCTTGGTGAGCAAAAGACTTCTTTAAAAACATAAAAAAATCTTACCGTTCAAAAATGTTTGACTGGAAGTGTATATATTAAATAAATTAAGAAAAAAAAAACCTGAATAAATCACACAATCACACTCTTCATCTATAAATGCTTATTTTAAATGTTGAATGTGTTTTTTTTTCTAGAAAATGCTACACACAAAAATATGATACCTGACTGATATATCAAAAAAAAAAAAAATATATATATATATATATATATATATAAACAGCTATGAAAAGCAAATAAAATACAAACATGTAAACCACAGAACAGCCATAAAATAAACAAATAAATAAATACTTCATTGCCAGATTTTATGACCTAAAATTAAAATAAAAATTGAATAATTTTCATTAAAAAATATTCTAATACATAAAAAAAATATTAAAATTAAAACTCAACTACACAATTCATATGTCCAGAATAACTATCAAGTCTGCGACTGTGCTGAGACAGAACAGCCATGCCGCCTTCACCTGATGTATCCTTACAGATCATACAGGCTTGTTTGGATCATGAAAGCAAACATGACATGATCTGGTTTTAATCTGGCATGAATATTCCTGTGATTAAACTGTGATGATCCTATTAGCCTCATCACAGTACAACAGCTGTCTGAGTGACACTCAACCCCAAAGAACTACATCAGAACATCAAAACATTTTGCAAGCAACATACAAATTGCAAATATTTCATTATAATAGCAGTTTCACTACTGACCGGTTTTTAGAGGGCTCTTAAAAGCATGAAATTGACTTTTTCTGTCTGCTGCTGTTCATTTTGTTCATTCCATTTTAAACAGGTTTGTGTGAAAGTGCTGACACCACAATAACAGCACAGCACAGAACTCAAACAACTGCAACTGCAAACAACTGAATCACTATTGATTCATTAGCAGCAATACTGAAAATACGTAAGTGTCTGTAAACTCTGGTAAAATCAGTACAATAATTTCACAAGCATAAACCAAAAGCAAAGCAGAATGCACTTTTCTGATTGTGAATATCTGGTTAACTTGCTAGTAAGTGCCAAAAAACTAAAAGATCTGACATCACTAACCTGGACAACTTTAGCAAATCCAATGATTATTTCTCCTTCAAAAGTACGTATTCAACAATGTAAACACAGCTTAACTTCCAGGTTAATTTCCAGGAATGAATCTGGAGATTTCAGACAGCTTTTCCCATGCAATATGCATCAGACAGTCAGTCAATGGGCGATCTGTTGGTGTGCCATCTAAGGTTGATACTGGATCAGAGTGAACTTGAGGATCATCAACCTGAGAAGGCAGCTTGACCTCAGAGCACTTCCTTCACGTGACTAGCATCAATGGACACTTTCCCGTAAGTAAAAACATACACTGTAGATTGGTTTAGTGCACAGCGGACACACTTTTTCTCATGCAAAAATTTGGAAACATTTGTTTTGGTAGACTAACAAGATGACATGCAGTTCTGCATCCAATATAGATCTTAAAATTGCTTCAAATACATCAAACTCAGCCATTAGTTTGAATGACTATGCAACGGCACTGCACTGTTAAATAATTATGACTTATTGTTATTTAGAGCATTTTCATTGATTTGTCATCCCATTAACTCTTCCAATAACACCGCTGTCTCCCTGCCCTTCTCAGATGACCCTGTAAAAGCTCTTAGTTCTCCAATGTATGTCAGGAAGTAAATTCCTCTCACTGGGCCACGCAGATCTATACCGTAAATTCTGGAAAGCAAGGCTGAGGAAAATGCAATTTGAAATAAATCGACAAATATGCAGTTACAGGCGTTTACACAGGACGGAGTGCAACGCAATAAAAGAAAGGTTGCAAGAGATGCTTTTTGAATACTTTTAACTTGACGCGTCGTAAAAATAATCGACTGTCGCTATAAGAGATAAATGACAATAGAAACAGACAGTTCAAAAGTTTAGGGTCTGAATAAATTTGTTTTGTTTTTGAAAAAAGTCTCTTGTGCTTATCAAAGCTGTCCTTTTCAGATCAATTTAATGCATCTATTAATGCAAAACATCTTATTGACTCCATCTTCAGTAGTGTAAGTAAAAATGCCGTCCTTAATTCCTTAAATCTTTACCAAAACAAGAGCAAATCCTAAGAAATCCAAAGACTGTGGACATCTGACATGCTGGATTTGTCTGATGGTTCTCTTGTAATGCTAAAGCCTTTTTGGTTGCCTCAAGCTTGCTTGAAGAAGTTTACAGTTACATAAAACGCATACTCATTTTCAACAAGCAGCAACCATCATTTTTGACATCCATCTAGTGATTAATGCATTGCATAATGCTCATTCCGCTTCATACACTCTTTTTTACAAAAGTTTTATGTGTTAAGATGTTTCCTGGCACTAGAAGAGAACTATCTCTCGATTAGCATAATTAATGACTTCCATCCCATTAACAGGATGTAACTCCTTACTAGCAACTGACACATTTACTTTAATAATCTGCTTTAGCACACTTACAACCAGTGGAAACTCACAGCACCACTAACCTGAGCATACACCTCTTTACATACACCTTGCAGAATCTGCAAAATGTTAATACCAAAATAAGAGGGATCATACAAAATGCATGTTGTTTTTTATTTAGTATTGAGCTGAGTAAGATATTTCACATTAAAGATGTTTACATATAGTCCACAAGAGAAAATACTAGTTGAATTTATAAAAAATGACCCTGTTCAAAAATGTACATACACTTGATTCCTAATACTGTGTTGTTACCTGAATGATCCACAGCGTTTTTTTTTTTTTTAGTGATAGTTGTTCAACTGTTGTCCCTGTCCGCTGTTCTTCAGAAAAGTCCTTCAGATCCCACAAATTCTTTGGTTTTTCAGCATTTTTGTGTATTTGAACCCTTTCCAACAATGACTGTGTGATTTTGAGATCTATCTTTTCACACTGAGGACAAATGAATGGCTCATTTGCAACTATTACAGAAGGTTAAAATGCTCACTGATGCTTCAGAAGGAAACATAATGCATTAAGCTTTAAAAAAATGTTGAATTTGAAGATCAAGGTAAATGTAACATATTTTATCTTCTGGGAAACATCTTCTGTAGCTTCTGAAGGGCATTATTAAATAAAAAAAATTATATTTAGCCAAAATAAGAAAAATGTACACATCTTCATTCTGTTCGAGTTTTCACCCTGGCTTTTAATGCATCGTTTTTCCTTCTGAAGCATCAGTGAGCATTTGAACCTTCTTTAATAGTTGCATGAGTCTCTCAGTTGTCCTCGGTGTGAAAAGATTGATCTCAAAAACATACAGTCATTGTTGGAAAGGGTTCAAATCAAGAACAAACAAGGGAGATATGAACTATCACTAAAAACAAAAAACAAAAAACAAAAAAAACAACAGCTGTGGATCATTCAGTAGTAAGAATCAAGCGTATGTAAACTTTGGAACAGGGTCATTTTTATAAAATCAACTCTTATTTTCTCTTATCTTTCATGTGAAATACATTATTCAGGTCAGTACTAAATAAAAAAATGACATGCATTTCGTATGATCCCTCTATTTTAATAAAATAATTAACATTTTGATAATTCTGCAAGGTAAAATAAACTTTTTGTACATTTTGACTTCAACTGTAACTAGGATACACTAAGTTTCTTTAAATATATATACTATTAAACTGTACAATTACCATCGGTCAGTTGATCACTGAACAAAAACAAATTGATATTCTGCTATTTCCATAACTGTTCATACCAGGTGACAGGCTCTCAGTGAGGTAATAGTCGTCAGGATTGATGAACGGCAGCTGCTGCATCACAGACTCTTTTGGGACAAGGTACAGCACTTCCGACACGCGTCCGTCCTCTATGACAGATATGCGCTTGACAGAGTTTGTGCGTTTGATCCGGGTGCGATCCACCTGCTGACTGCGTCCCGAGCCGCAGAGTTTCCCCAGGCTGGTCAAAGTAGGAAGGGTAGGCATGGCGGCGGTACCTCACAATTCGCAATTAGTCCTCGAAACGCTTTAGGAATTTGTCTTCTCCGCAACAGAGAAGGCTAAATGATGACCAGTGATCTCTCCGAATGCCCTTTGACCCAGCGGTCAGAGGTCACCTACCAGCAGGTGAGTCTGCAGAGAAGGCCAAACTCTCTGATCTTCAGATTAACAAATCTTAAATCTTCACCCGAATGCTCGCTCGTCCCGATTAAGCGATTGCCAGATGTAATGCTCCTCTCACCTGAAAATGATACGTCTTACCTCTTCATCAGGTGAAGACCACAGGTGAACCCCATGCCAGAGTGAAAAGTAAGAAGTGGCTCGAGTAACTCCTTGCCTTCTCCTAAGCGGCTTAACCCTGACGTCTACTCTGTGATAATCTCTCGGCCACCATAGCAGCTGCAAATGATACAAGCTTCTCTGTGAGAGAAGTTTACAGACACAACACTAAAAATATATGCTCTTGATCCAAATCAAGAATGGTCAGCTATTAGAGAGTTCCCAAGCACAGGCTGTTCTATTAATACACTACAATAGGGGACATCGAATGCAAAATTCACTTTTACATGGTGTTTGCATATAAATGTGTCTTAGCGGTGTGTGGACACAACCACCCTACAATGATGAAAATCCATTCACTCCTTTTTTTATTTAGTCCCCCAAAAACCTAAACAGTCTTAATTATGAAGCAGCTTTTATTTTCTGAGCAGTATGACATCATAATGCTCAAGCCCCGCCCACAACCGATGACGGACTGCCTCGTATTAGCATATTCCCACCCTCAGCCAGTTGTAAATTGTCCACTATTTTGCGCTCAAGCAGCTGTAGCGACAACAATGTCTCGTTTGTAAAAGTGAATTTAAGAGTCTTCATTTTCTCCAGACATCAGAGTCACTGAGGACGCAGTGGACTGGTTTTGTCTTTGATGGTAATGCCGCTGAATACACACACACAAAAAAAAAAAGAGGGGCGGGGTCAGCAGTAGCTCATTATCATTTAAAGAGACATGCACCAGAATGGGTCGCTGTGGACAGCTGTTTTTGACAAGGTAAAAAGGGTGTTGTTTTACACGACTGTTGAGTTTTAAATTTTAACCAAAGCATGTTGCAGACCTTTTATGAAGAACCTCAAAAAATAAAAGGTTCTTTATTGGTGTTTATAGTTCCATAAAGAACATTTAACAGTCTCAGAACCTTTCCATTGCACAAAAGGTTCTTTATAGTGGAAAAGGATTATGCAGATTATTAAAATGTTTTTCACACTACGAAAAAAAAAGGTACTTTTAAGATCTGTTCAACCCAAAAAGGTTCTTCTATGCCACTTCTGCAAAAACTCAGTTTAGTTTTAATAGTGTACAACTGAAATGTAATGGACAAGATTAGCTGGAAACACATCTGTGCAGATTCTGAGAGATATAGATCAACAATAATCCCATAAAGTCTTTCAAATTCTTTAATCGCTGGATTTTCAAATAAAAAAAAAATCTAAGAATGAAACAATTTGATGTAACAACAATAAAGAGACTATACTGCAGCAATAATGTTTTTTTTTTTTTTCCCCATACATGCATGCAGCAATACATTTTGTACTCTTGTTAATATAATGGCTAATGCATAATCAAAAAAAAAATATATATATATATATATATATATATATAAATAAAAATACTGTCTTGCAAGTCTAAAATGAGAACAGAGATACAACAAACATTGCAAATTCACAAATCCAACCCACACCTCTCCAGTTGTTCCATCACCCCTGGAGAAAATAGGTGAGAACATATGGTCATAAATTAACACAGGGACTCGCCTCTCTGGAAAAAAAATGTCAGTTTATGCTGTTGGGGATTGTCTCTTAAACATACAGTATGTCTCTTTTGTTCCACAGTCATTGCAATCAGCTTTTCATTTATTTTGACCTTCATTTAATATTGTAACTACAGGTAAATGTCCTGTTGTGCTGCCTGGTGGACCTTCATTATGGGTTTTAAACCTTACTGCCAATTTTCTGGGCAGAATAACAGTTGATGGTAAGTAAAGATTGCATCCAGCCAATGTAAAATAAATAAATAAATAAATAAATACATACCAGAATTAAGCAATATTTGAAAGTATATAATATAAATTTTACTAGATCAACATTATGAAAAGAATAGAGATATAATTTTAATATAATTAATAGGCAATGTATTTATACAATTATAAATAAAATAAAAAATATATAGTAAATAAAAAATACATAGTAAATAATCATAAATTGAAATTGAAAAAATAATAAAAGTTAATAAATTCTAATATAATATTCAATAATACAAAATGCGCCCAGAGCACAAAACCTTTGTAACACACCTTGTAAATGACACTGATATTATTAATTGTAATTCAGACATTGAAAGTAATCCTGTCCAGTCAGTGTCATTGACTGACCGAGATCATTCACTAAATGCTAATAAATCCTGGAAAAAAGCACTAACCTACAGCCTTATGAAATTATATAGTGAAGAATCAGATTTAACAACAGACGTGTGCCACTCTGACAGACCCTGTGGAGGGTCTTTCTGCTCTCAGATGCCTTTTAAAGGCTGTGGATCAGCAGTTTATGCTTATTAATGAACACAGGCTGTGTTCCAAAACCTACAGAGATGCCTACATAAGCAGTATTTTAAGAAAGGTTGTTTAAAAAGGTAATTATCTTGCTTTCTAAAATACATTCTTCTGGCCAAACTGCTGCATCATATTTATCCTTGACAGAGAAGGTAATTGCATAATGCAACACTGTACTGGAAAATCTGGAATGAAGGACACACACATTTATGATACATATTAACACGATTTATTAAATAAAAAAAAAAACTTTTCTATTTGAAATTTGAATAATATGTTTGGTTTTTGTGTTGTATTTAATATCCTATAACATTGTAGCTCACTAGGTTTTCAAAAAGAGCCTCAAAGGGTTGCAGATGCTGCAGATTTTATAACAGACTGAGGAGGATTAGTATTATGCATGTAATCTTTAAACTGTCAAATGTTGAACATAATTTACATGTCAGCTGAAAATTAGATTTTAGAGGGAGGGGAGAAAGATGGAAAGAGATGGATTTAGAGTGTTTGAGATGGAAGAAGGTTAGAGAGAGAGAGAGAGAGAGAGAGAGAGAAAGAGGGATGAACTTGTGTTTCTCATGATGTTCCTGGCTTCTGAGTGATATAGGGCTTCATGAATAATAGAGCTCTGCTCTCTCCGTTATATGAAGCTCTCTTCCGATCTCTCTCAAGGCCTTTTTGTGACTCATGCACTGCTTTGACCTCAACATGAGGTGTTTCAAAAATCATTACGAAAAGGAGATTGTTGTAGTACGATTAAGAAGAGCAAACACTAAAAAGTTCCTGTAATTACTTTGAGGACTCACTGAACATTAAACTTTACTGACTCTGGATACTCTTGGTGAATTTAAATTAGTTCAAGAATGGCATTAAAATGCATTGGACAATATTGATGACAAGTTAAGTTAAGTTAAAATGCCTTCAGGCTAAGGTGGTTGACCGATAGGGGTTTTCAGTAGCCGAAAAAATGCACAGAGCTCATTTAGCCAATCAGAAACTCTGTTTGTCTATTATTTTGTGTATTTTAGACGGCTGGAGTCAGACTTGACATGCCTTGATAAAGCAGTGTTTTGAAAAGAGTTCAGAAAACAGTAAGATTTGAAATTAATTAAACACTTTAAACAATTTACCCAACACAACATCATAGACACAATGTTTTTTGTAAGAAAAAATAATAATAATAATAAAAATTACTTGCAAAAGTTTGGGATCAGTAAGATTTTTAGTGTTTTTTTAAGAAGTATCTCATGCTCATCAAACTGCATTTATTTGATTAAAATACAGGGGGGAAAAAATTAATTTGTGAAATATTATTTTCATTTAACAGACATTAACAGATAACAGATTTTTATTTTTTTAATATACTTTAAAATATAATTTATTTCTGTGAAGCAAAGCTGAATTTTCAGCATCATTACTCCAGTCTTCAGTGTCACATGATCTTTCAGAAATCATTCTAATATGCTGATTTGGAAACAGTTGTGCTGCTTAATATTTTTTGCGACCTGTAATAATTTTTTCAGGATTCTTTGATAAATTAAAAGTTTCAAAGAATAGTGTTTATTCAGAAATATAAATTTTACTATTAAAATCATACCCTACTATTTAAAAGTTTACGTCTGTAATTACTTTTTTTTATAAAGAAATTAATACTTTTATTCAGCAAGGATGCGTTAAATTTATAAAAAGTGATAGTAAAGATTTATATTGCTATTTTGAATAAACGCTGTTCCTTTTAACTTTTTATTCATCAAACAACCAAAGAAAAAAGTATCACAGGTTCCAAAAAAATATTAAGCAGCACAAGGGTTTCAACACTGATAATAAATCAGCATATTAGAATGATTTCTGAAGGATTGTGTGACACTGAAGACCGGAGTAATGAAAATTCAGCATTGCGTCACAGAAATAAATAATATTTTAAAGCATATTAAAACAGGAAACCAATATTAAAAATTGCAATCATATTTCACAATTTTACAGTTTTTTCTGTATTTTTCATCAAATAAATACAGCCTTGATGAGCATAAGAAAAAAAAATTACCGATTCCAAACTGTTGAACAGCAGTGAAAATATAGATAGATAGATAGATAGATAGATAGATAGATAGATAGATAGATAGATAGGTTTAACAAGAATAAATTCTAGTTTTGATCAGTGCAATACTACAACCCTAAAACCACACAATATTTGCTATAATCCTAAAAAATTGCCAAGTAGCTCCCAGCTGTTTCTGTTTGTGATTGCAGCGAATGCCAAAAATGCTTCATCATCTTAGACTCTACTCAAATGAAACTCGATCTCTAGCATCATAAACATGCCTCAAACTTGACACATGAACTTGGCAAGAGTTTATGCTCTTGAGCACCGAAATCTTTCATCCACTGACATCAGTTCAGCATCTAAGGAAACCACAGAGCACCAAGTCAACGGATGGGCAGGACAACATGTCCTACTCCTGTATGTTTTAGATGGCGTACCAAGCTCACACCATCTATGTTAATCTTTGTCTCTCAGATGTGTATTTTTCCATTCACTCACTTCCATCCTGTATACACACGAGTTTCTTCAGTGAAGTGAAGCATACAGCAAATTAGCTACAAAGAACACTAATGGCAGAGGGAGAGTGAGAATAAATCTTTCTGCTGCACAGCAAACCGCCCCACTTCTCCAGCTTCAGCGCACATATCAGAGACAACTCCCTTACAAAGGAACACAATGCCACTTGAACACAAACCGAGCGCAAACACAAAGCAAACAAGCCTCCTATAGAGATAAGCACATAAATCATGTGCAAAAAGACCAAAAAGTCTGCTTACCGTCCAATCCGAAGCAGGACGTAATTTTTTGGGCGTAGTTGCACAGTCCATCGTAAGGAGGCTGTTTTTGCTGGTGCACTGCACTCTTCTCTCCCATCTCTACTGACAGACATAAACACACTCACACCCTTCCAGCCTCACACACTCACAGGACGGCCCGGCAGGACCTTCTGAGGCTGCGTCCTCATCAATAATTCACATTCGCACGCGCCACGTGCACACGCGCGCACGCACACTCACGAAAGTGCTGAGGCGGTGTGTCCTCGCTGCATGCGTTCTGGTGTCCGGACTGGGAGGAAGTGGAGGAGGAGACTCGGGTTACCGCGGTACCGGTTGCCAAGGATAGGCCAGTGATGCTGCAGTTTAACAGGTAGAGGTCTGCTGCCCTGGTGCAGAGGCAGGGCGGAGCATTTACGGGATGAGCAGCGCACACACACACACACACACACACACACACACACTTCAATCCAGTCTATTGTTAAAGAAATACTCTTTCCTTTTATACCAAAAATCGTATGAATATTAATCCAGTCTATTGTTAAAGAAATACTGTTTCCTAGTTGTCCACTGTGTCTGGTATGGAAGTTGATTCAAAAATGTCATTAAGTTATTACTATGAGCTTGTATCCCATTATATTAAAAGGCATTAAGAAATCATGGTAACACTTTACAATAAGGTTCATTAGTTAGGGCCCGAGCACAGATGGTGTGAGGACCCTCTTGGAATTGCTCCGTTTATTGTTTTCCTTAGGATTATTCTTTCTTCTTCTTATTATTATTATTCGTCAAGGTTTTGGGGGCTTTTGGGGCCCTTAAAATGCTCAAAAACTCTTGAAAATTGGCGCACAACTTGGAATTAGGGCCGGACAGAGGCCGGTACACGGGCGTGGCAAGGGGACTCTACAGCGCCACCTGGAATTTGGAGGGTCATATATCACACACACTTGCACTTACACATATGAAATTTGGCACACATATAGAACTCATCTAGATGAACAACTTTCGCACTTTATGTCATTAGCTCATCCCAACAGGAAGTTGGCTATTCAGAGGTTTGTGTAAAACGCATGCTCTGGAATTTGATATACTAGTTCTTCTTCTTCTTCTTCTTCTTCTTCTTCTTCATCTTCTTCTTCTTCTCCAAAGTGAATCACATTTTAGAGGGCCTAAACATACTCAAAAACTCATGAAACTTTGCACATATGTCAGAACGCTGTATAAGTACAGAGATTTACATCTGATATGGGTTTCAGAAGTGGGTGTGGCAAAATGGCTCTGTAGCGCCACCTATAAAACTTTAACAGAGTGCGCCTCGAGCTACATTTCACGTACATGTATGAAACTCAGTACATACATGTACCACACCAATACCTACAAAAAAGTCTCCTGGCACAACATCCCAAACTCAACAGGAAGTCCGTTATTTTGAATTTCAAAAAACATATTTTAATGAACTCCTCCTACAGTTTTTATCGGATCACCTTCAAATTTGGTGAGTGTGATCATAAGGCCTTTGCAATGCTAAATAGCCAAGATCTTGAGTTTTCGTCGAAGGGCGTGTCCCTTGCGGCCTGACAAACTTTGATGTTTCGTCATGAAACAGGAACTGCTGTAACGCAAGCCAACAATGTCCAATCTGCACCCAACTTCAGATGTTTGGTAAGAGTCCTGGCCTGAACACATCTACATGACAATGTGCAGTTATAGTGATAGCGCCACCGTCTGGCAGCAGGAAGTTGGGTGCATATAGAAGGAATATGTCAGTCATTTATATTTACCACTTTAAATGCATAAAATGGTCAATGTTTGCTGTGATTCTAAAGCCACCAGTCGGCGGTAAGCCCGAGTGCAAGGGCCTGTTCATCGCTGCTTGCAGTTTTAATTAACATTAGTTAACTACATTAGTTAACATGAACTATTAATGAACTGTACTTATACAGCATTTATTAATCTTTGTTAATGTTAATTTTAACATTTACTAATACATCATTCAAATCTTGTTAACATTATATCAACATGTCCTCCAATTTATACGACCGACGTAAGTTGTTTTCACAAATCCTCAAATACGTCTCTATAGAGCGTTTTCAACATCAAATACGTTTCTATAGAGCGTTTTCAACATCAAATACGTCTCTATAGAGCGTATTCAACATTTGCTCCCTTATCAGTAACAGGTATCTAATTCAACCTTAGCATTATGTGTAGGTCAATTAGTAGCGCGTTGCACTGCGAAGTGGTATAATCATATGAACACAGGTTCAATACCAGAGAATGCATATGTTTTCATTGTATGTTTTTTTTTGGAATATGCACTAGAAATCATGATTTTGCACTATTTCTGTAAGGGGTAGGTTTAGGGTGGGGTTAGGTGTGGTCATATATACAAATTACACCTAGTAAAACACCTTTAAATTACTGTGAAATCTGTATAAAAACTCTCACGTCATTCCATGACGTCAGATCCAACGCAACACTGTCATTATTTTTACGACCGCTAGAGGGCGCTTAACTTTAAAACGTACAACTGGGTCGTATTTTCTTTGAGGACAGTCTCCATTATATAATACACTGTGAACTAACATGAATAAACAATGAACAACTGTATTTTCATTAACTAACGTTAATGAAGATTAGCAAATACACCCATGTAGGTAACACTTTATTTTACGGTGTCCATAATACAGAGTAATTACCTAGTTAAGTACTCAGTAGTAGTCGTTGTACTTACATGAAACTAAATGTACTTACCATGTAACTAAGTTATGGATCAGCCTGTACTTACAGATTGTAATTATGTAGATGTAATAGGCAGCTACTGTTACACATAGGTAACAGACAGCTAGCTACTTATCGATACTGTACACCTTATCCAGCTGCACCTTAGTTTGATTTAACCCACTAGTACACAGCTGAATACATGTAATACCTTTCTAATTACATTAAAATTACAGAATATTACACAGGCATAAACTACTTAAAATAAAGTGTATCAAGATTGTACTTAAGTGTACAAGTAGCTGTGTAACAGACTCGGTCTGTTACATATGTGTAACAGTAGCTGCCTATTACATCTACATAATTACAATCTGTAGGTACAGGCTGATCCATAACTTTGTTACATGACAAGTGTTTCATGTAAGTACTATGGCTACTACTAAGCAGTGGCGTTCCGTCCATATAAGCTGCTAATGCTCCGCATACCCAGGCCGTCTGAGAGAATGCGTTCACGGGTTAATTAATATAAACATGGTTGTCAGTTGATCCCTTGTGTTTGTGATGTAACTTAAAGTGTAATAAAGAGTTGGGAATAAGTACGTCAAATTATTTATTTGCCAAACAACGGCAATTCTCTGTAAATGTCACATGCGGAAGCTTCCGGGCAAGCGGATTCTCCGCAGCTTACTAGCCTCCGCTCTATTGCAATGACTCCTCAGGATTCACGCGCGTTCACTGCTTTCGCTGATATGCGCGTGATTTCATTGGCGAGGTAAGCTGTCCGCGAAGCACTCGCCCAAGCGGAAAAATGCGCTGTTGCATTGTGTTTGATGCACAACTGACTGGACTAATCAAATAAAAAACATCTTAACTGTATATTTTCATAATTTCTCAAGCAATTCAAAATTTGAAAGTCCACTGAAAACATATAGACCGTGTTGAAGATGTTACTGTCAACATGCCTAAGTGGTTTAAATAAAAATATATAGAAATATAAAAGTATAAAAAAAAGTTTTTATTTATTTTGAATATTAACAAATAGGGGGAAAAGAGGAAATAATAAAATCTGATTTACTTTATTTTATTTTATTGTTGTTTGCAACTTACTTGGCAATATTCTAAATATATTATTAATATTTGCATTTTGCATGGTCGTAGTATCACCTGGGTGGGAGTTATATTCACTGGTGATTAATAATAATAATAATAAAATAATTCAGTTGAAGCAGAGACATAGAACGCGAAATCCCCCACCTCCCCACCCTCTTAATATTACGTATCATAAAAGAATACATGTAAACGTTGTTTTGCGTTTTTTATTTGGAAAAGCAGCTATGTTTTTCTAGCATTAAAATAACTATAGATAAACCTGAAACGATACAAGAAAGATTGGAGATGAGATTTATTCACAAATTCACAGCACTCAGCATACCCGGTAAAAAAAAGCCACCGCTCGCCACTGCTACTAAGTACTTAATTAGGTAATTACTCTGTATTATAGACACCTTAAAATAAAGTGTTACCCAAATGAGTTGCTCATGGTTAGTTCATGTTAGTTAATACATTAACTAATGTTTAACTAATGAACCTTATTGTGAAGTGTTACCAAAATCATTATAATGAGAAAGTGTCTCATTATTAGCAGATATTAAAGGATTAGTTCACTTTCAGAGCAAAAATGTACAGATAATGTACTCGCCCCCTTGTCATCCAAGATGTTCATGTCTTTCTTTCTTCAGTCGTAAAGAAATTGTTTTTTTTTTTGGAGGAAAACATTTCAGGATTTCTCTCCATTTAATGGACTTATATGGTGCCCCCTGAGTTTGAACGTCCAAAATGCAGTTTAAATGCAGCTTCAAATGGCTATAAACCATTTATATACTTTTTAACCTCAAATGCTGGTCTTTTTGCATCTTTGCGATGTGCATGCGTAGTCTGTGTGATCCGGGTCAATATAGTTAAAAAACTCCCATCTCGTTTTCTTCCCCAACTTCAAAATCGTCCTACATCGCTGAAGAAGTACCAACCCAGTGTTTACAAAGTGAACATACGAAGAAGACCAAACACCCTTTACAAAAAAAAGGTAAAACAGCATTGTAGGATGATTTTGTAGTTGAAGACGAAAACAAGATGGGAGTTTTTCGACATACCCTAACTGTATTGACCCAGATCACACAGACTTCGAAAATAACCAAATGTTTCGCTAGATAAGACCCTTCTTCCTCTGGTGGGATCGTTTAGAGCCCTTTGAAACTGCATTTTGGAAGTTCAAACTCAGGGGCACCATAGAAGTCCATTATATGGAGAGAAATCCTGAAATGTTTTCCTCAAAAAACAATTTCTTTATGACTGAAGAAAGAAAGACATGAACATCTTGGATGACAAGGGGGCGAGTACATTATCTGTCCATTTTTGTTCTGAAAGTGAACTAATCCTTTAAGTCATGATGTCTATCATCATTATTATAAAATAAAACTTCATACTATCTTAATATAGGGTGACCATATTTTAGTTTTCAAAAAAAAAAAAAAAACAGGACAGGGGTTGTTATGACCATATCCTATATCAAAACTCAAAATATGTAATTTCCATATATCTATACCTAAACTACATATTTTACAGTCGCTGTTATGCAGATTATTCATAAACACTAAAAGGCTTCCTACCACAGTGGCCATCCTTCACAAAACTTATATCTACCACAGTTTTATCATAGGTAGAATGCAAAATGTTTCAATATTTCTGTCAAATATAATTTATGCAATATTTCAAAACTTTAATCCACAGGAGAAAATCAACTTGCCGCAACAGTTTTAAATCAGCCCAATTCCGTGGGGGAAAAATGCGAATTTGGCAACCCAGCATCCAATACGAGCTGCATCCAAAGCAATTTTAAATACTATTAATTAGTCTGTCTCAGTTTGTTCTGTTTCTTCTTGTCATTCCAAACAGACTAGATGATGATGAGATCAGATCTCTGTGTGGAGCACTGGCTGTTCTCAGACTCTTTGTACAAATCTCACTGGATTACAATTAATGGCAAAATGAATGTTTGGAAATGTAAACTGATATTTACTACTGACACACCACAGCAAAAGATAGAAGTAACTGATTTAAAACTATTTTTAGCTGCTGAAAATACTAGCGTTCTAATACTTTACAGCCACCACTGTATATTTTTTGTTAACTTAGCAAAACCAGATTTCATGGTTTGCAATATCGATCGACTGGTAAAGTTTTATCATTGTTGATGCTGATAACTAGGGTTGAAGGTGGCCAATATAATGTTTAAAGTGATCAAAAGTTTGGGGCCAGTGAGATTTCTTTAAGCAAAGATGCATTCAATTGATCAAAAGTGAAATATATTTTGAATAAAAGCTGTTCTTTTTAACATTATATTCAGCAAAAAATCCAAAAAAAAAAAAAAGTTCACAGATTTCACAAAAATATTAAGCAGCACAACTGTTTTCAACATTGACAATAATAAGAAATATTTCTATAGCAGCAAATTAGTATATTAGAATGATTTCTGAAGGATCATGTGACACTGAAGACTAATGATGATGCTAAAAATTCTATTTCTAAAATTCTAAAAAATTTTCATCAGTGGAATAAATAACATTTTAAAATATATTCAAATAGAAAACATTTATTTAAATAGTAATATTTTAATATTATTACTATTTTTTCGTTGTTGTTGTTGATTTTTTTTTTTTTTGGAGATGAAATAAACAGACATTTGACATTAACACTTTTTCTTTTTACCGACCACAATTTTTTTTTTTTTACAGCAGTGTTCATTTAATAACTAAATTTAAAAGACTGCTAATAAAATGTGACTCTGAACCACAAAACCAGTCTTAAGCAGCAAGGTTATACTTGTAGCAATGGCAAAATATTGTATGGGTCTAAATTATTGATTTTTCTTTTATACCAAAAATCATACGAATATTAAATAAAGAATAAATTTCCTACTGTAAATATATCAAAACGTAATTTTTAATTAGTAGTATGCATTGCTAAGAACTTCATTTGGACAAATTTAAAGGTGATTTTCTTAATATTTTGATTTTTTTATTTTTTTTTTGCACCCTCAGATTCCTGATTTTCAAATAGTTGTATCTCAGCCAAATGTTGTTTTAACAAACCATACATCAATGGAAAGCTTATTTATTCAGCTAATGATGTATAAATCTCAATTTCAAAAAAAAAAAAAAAAATTACCCTTATGACTGGTTTTGTAGTCCAGGGTTACAGTAAACAGTAGGATTAGATTTAAAGTCCCCATGAAATCAAAATGTAATTTTTCTGGCTTTTAGTATGAATATGTTAGCCTTAAAATTATCTATAAACTAGTATGCTCCAAAACAATGTCAAAAGTCACATTTACAAGATACAAGCATTCAAAACTTACACTTCAGCTTCTCATCAAACTGTCTGTCCAATCAAATGCTCTCTAGAATCTATAGCGTCCCGCCCCCTACATTATTAATATACACTAAAGCTGCAGCTGAAATCAGTCACATGTTCACCGAATTAGGATTTTTCGATACGGTTAATGGCACGTAGTGCACTATATAGGGGACAGGGAATGATTCAGACAGTGTAAACATGCTTTCCTTTGGGGCAAAAAAAGTCTGGTTTTGTGCTGTGTCCCACTATCCTGCACAGGTCACACACAGTCTGTTCCTGTCCAGAGACACGACAGCATGGAGCAGATCATATGCATGAATTGGCGCAGACCATAAAACATATGACTTCTTTGAATTCTACACAGAATGCTATATTTTATAGCAATATGCATGAGATTGTGGCTGTCAAACACTGTCAAATGTGGCTTTACTGAGCTCAACGGCTCTGACCCAAGGCTGTGATATAAACAAAATGCTATTGTCTATTTTAAAAAGGGGCGGGGCTGCTTAATATGTCCCTGTCTTCCTGTTTCAGTTGAAATGACATCAACACATAGAATAACACTACATTATTTAATGCTACCTTTAATTAAAATGACCCTTTTTTCAATTCTAAAATGATTTTTTTAGATTTTAAGTATGCTTTGTTGTTGCAAATTAAGACTTACTTTTCAATATTTTATTTATTTATTTATTTATTTTTTATTTTTTTTGCAGACAAGCTCTTTACCTAGAAGTTTTATAATTTAAAGATCAAAAAACAAATATTTGTACTAATAGAGTATTTTTTACTTTTAGGATGTTGCTTGGACGTGCAATAGTGGTAAAGCTGCTACTCTCCTTCACACATTTCACTCACTGAACATGGGAACAGGGCCTTTGCTCAATAACACTGACTGATATATTGATTCACCTAAGAGCATCAGCATTAAAACGACAAAATGCTGAGCTGTGGGATTCGAAACCACTTGAACATCCCGCAAACCTCCGTTGCACTTAACATTGCGCCATTAATATATTATTATGTGTATTTAATGGTTACACGTTTTCATAATCTAGCATTGTTATGTGTAGCTAATGTGTCTTATCATCACAGACAAGCATGTTTAGAATCTAGTACATCTCTTAGCACCATAGATGTAGAAACTTGCTGAGAATTCATTGATGCAACAGAAAACACAGAAAATACTGTTTTTTTGTTTTGTTTTTTCAGGCCACAGATGTGCTGACCATAATCTAGACACACCTCAAAGATTTAACAGCACACCATTAGGCCTGACGCTCATACCACTGGTAATAGATGGGTCATTCCTGGGATTCTGTAATATTACAGTTCCCCTGAAGTTTCTAAAGTTGTGGTTTACCAAAATGAATTGTTAGAAGCTTTTCGCAAAACTCTGGGAAGCCCATTATAATGAATAAAAATAATTATTGCATTTTAATATTTTTTAGCATAAAATAATGTTGTATATCTATCTTAAACCAAGGATTTTGTCATGTCTCTGAGGCACTTCACTGAGTTTGTAGTTATAAAATTATTAACGAAATGTGCATAGTGTCTGTGAGTTTTGGTAACAATGTAAGCTTTTTTTTTTCTAAAAAAAAAATTCAAAATATTTGATAAAAAACAGACTTTAAAGTTATGTCCCTCAGTATGAACTCAACCCTTTCACACTAACCATTTTACAGCCATAATAATTTAGACTCCACACTTATGTGACATCATTTACTAGAAATGACATCATCCAGGTCTCTTTAATAATTGTGCAGAAAATGGTTAGTAGAATCATACTTTTTATTCATATTTTTGAGGCATGTTATAGTGAGGGAGGGCACTGTCAAGTTTAACAACTCAACCCCGTCACATAAAGTTAAGATGGAAAATGATAACATTTTATTTTAATCCATAAGTATATACAATGTACTTATTTTATTGCTGCCATATGGTCTACTCTGCTACACTACATGAGGAGTAGTGACCATTTTGAGAGAAAAACCACAACCCTGTCACAAATATATGTATTTCTCATTGTTACGGGGTTGTAAACTTGTGACAGGGTTAAGTAATTTGATCAATTTATTAAGAATTTTTATGGAAAAAGTATAATAGTCATGGTTTCAAAATCATGACAATGCGTATTTTTGCTTTAAATACAATTTTTGATGTAATATGTCCACTTAAACATTTACAAGCATCTTTCATCAGAAATTGCACCCACATTTGCAGCAGAAAGACACTGTTGGCCATGCAGATATGTTGACCCAGAAACAAGGGGACAATTTAAGAGAGAAACAAAACAAAAACATTTAATTTAAGGCAATGTATTAATTCAAATGCGTTAATATTTTTAGAAAAATATAGGGAAGACAATTAAAAACAAAAATATTTCTTGCTGATTACCATCTGAGATGTTAAGGGCTAAAACAATAAAAATGTGGTTTTAGTTGAAATTCAAATATTGTTTACAAAAATAAAAAGATGGTAGACACATACATTTTTAGCTTCAGTCCTATAAAAATGTGAAAATGATGATAAATGTTACATTTTGTATCATTAAATTGTTATCAGGGACACATGAGCGGTAGGTACATGTTTGTTTTATAACAATGTTTTGTGTAAAATTCTTTTTAAACAAATCCCATTTTGTCTGTTACGGGGTTGAGAAAAAGGTGTCTAAAGATGAAAACAACTGAAAATAATAAAAGGTCTTTAATGCCCGAGGTGGGAAAATATGATTTTTGGGAGGTTTGATATGTGCCTAATGATGTGGGGTATTTAGAAGTTGAATCAAATAAAGATGAAAAATGCATATTTCAAGTTGAAAATGAACTGAATTCCAGGAATGACCCAGATAGAGCCAAAAAATCTAGAATCTGACCACATTTGTGACCCTGGGCCACAAAACCAGTCTTAAGTAGCACGGGTATATTTGTAGCAATAACCAATAATACATTGTATTCTTTTATGCCAAAAATCATTACACAATAGTTCGGACTAATATTGTCCTATACTAAAAACATACATCAGTGATCAATGGGAAGCTTATTTTTTAGCTTTCAAATGATGTCCAATAGACCTAAATCAGGTTAGACGCCATATTGAAGTTAATGTAGTCGAAAACAAGACTTTAAAGGCCTGTCGAAAAAAACAGCTAATCTGCTGGTTTATGCTGGTCTAGTTTAGGACCAGCATAAACCAGCTAAAACCAGCATCAAAACCTAACCAGCATATGCTTTTTTTTTTTTTCTTTCAAAAATGCATATAGAGAGGATAGACTTACAATCTTTTAAAAATTATTTTCAAACTTTCAAAGCTTTTTGTCTACTGAAAGACAAAGATGATTTGTTGTTAAACAACAGTAAAATCCATAAAAAGCATTGTACTTCAGTCCCTCATAGCCTTGTTTTCACTTCTGAGAAAAAATAAATATGGTACTAGCCTGACTAAATCCTATCAAAGAGAAAAAAACACATTATGTATTGACACTATATGCATTTTGTGGCCAACAGTATACCTTATGAACCTACAACAATAGACTTTTAGGCATAAACACACCCAGAGAAATAATCACTTTACTAAATAGATGTAACAACCACTGGCGTTGCGAAGGGTCGGCTTTGGGGGCTTAAGCCCCTGATGTTTCGCCAAAAGCCCCTGATCTTTTGGCAGATGGACCATTCACTTCACAAACGAAATATGTTTTATAGCTTTTTATTTGCTCTCCAAGTACTAGAAATCCAACTGTCCATGATTAAAAGCAGTCTTAAGTAGGTAGTTTACTGCTTACCTTACATTTTCATTCTACTAAAACAGTTTTGAAGCCCTCGTTTGATGTTTTCTGATATTTAAATAAATACCCAGATCAGAGAGATTCAATCACCCATGCAATCATGTAATGGAAACAAATAAATGACTTTAATTTTAGATAAAACATCAAAGATCTGGTGAGTGAGGTTCAGCATCCAGAATATATATATATATATATATATATATATATATATATATATATCTATTGTGCTAAGTATTCTACAAATACATTTACATATTTAAATGTTAAATAAAAATACCCTGCAATTGTACTTTTGGTATACTAAACTGGTATACATAGAGTGTGCTAAATCGGAACAAATAATTTTGTGCTTAATGCACTTTCATTTAATTAAATTTAAACGTAATTTAATTTAAATAATTGTGTGGAAGTAGTGCTGAATCCAACTATAAGATATAGCTACTGCATATTTGATTGTGTTAAAGTCGAACTATTGCAAGTATACTTCAGGTACACTTTAAATATCTTGCATTTAAAGACAGAGACCATACAATCATAATTAATAGTGATATTATTTATATTTACTTATAATAGTGATAAGAAATGTGCATTGTGCAATAACAAAACGCCCCTGCTAAGCTGTTGTGAGCTCTACTCTGGCGCCATCTGTTGGTTAGCTGAAGTGTTACGATATTTCTATATGTGTTACGATATGATTTTAGTTTTTTTTAATGTTCACAAAGAAAAAAAACTACATTCTGACACACTGTCGTTAAATTAAGACAGACTTTCAGTCCCTTATTGAGTTAACAGCGAGATACTGAGTAATCGATATGTTGTATTATGGATGAGAGTTCCTGAGAAGATGGAAATAGATTTTCATACCGTATATTCACGACGAGCCTGATAATAAGCGCTCAAATTCTGCAGCATGAGCAGCTAAGGCCGATTACTGGAGTAAATGGACATGACAGGTTCTGTAAATCCTGGGCTGATGATGATGATGATGATTATGATGATGATGCATAAACGCGTAAACGCGTGCTCCACTCACCGCGCACTGACATGCCTGACAACACCGCGTCCGGTCCGGATGGGAACGATCCGTATCGGTTCCTTTCGGTTTTGTCAGATAATGACGCGCAGGGATCCGATCCAGCAGTAGGCTACTAAACAGCACTGAACTGCAGAATGCTCGAGTCCACGTTTCTTTAAGAAGCTACACTTGATTGCAAAAACAAGATAGTTTAAAAATAGTATTATTAGGCACAGCAAATAATAAGAATAATTATATACATTATTATTAATAATATATTAATTATATTAATAATAATAAAAAGTCTATCTTGTTATATTGTAATTCACATTATTTTTATTATTAGGCCTATTAAAAGTTTAAAAAGTATTATTTTAAGTATTATATCACATATAATAATAAATAATACAAAATTATTGCATAATCATTTGGATTGTATATATTTGGTTCAAAGTCAACATGCAATAAAAAATTGACTTATTTTGCTGAATGAATCAGTGCATTTCAGTGTTTGCCTCCTTAATCTTTTTTATACACATTTAATACGTTTTCCCCCCATCTGTGAATTGACCTTTTTCAACTCCTCCAATCCATTCTCTAATGTGAAGCCTGCTGTTCACAATCAAATCACTTTCCAAAAATAAATAAAATAAAATCAAGTTTCATTCTAAGTTGCCCTGGGTTGGCTACTCCTGTTCACCCAGAAATACCTCATATCAAAGAAGTGAGTTGTTTTATGTTGACTTTACCCTGTTTACAGGTTGGGAATAGTCATACAAGTAACCAGTTGAGACAGCTCCTCTTTCAGTGAAATATTTGCACTGGCCATGGATGGACATGCTGCATAGTTTTGGGAGTGACAATGTGCAGGGATAAAGGTCCAAACTACAGCCCACGGGCCATCTGCAGCAGCCTGTCAGATTTAAATGATAAAAATGGCCCAGCAGCGAGAAATGAAATGAATCTCAGAGCTGACCGGTTGTGTTGCCCACTTGCAAGGGCGTAGAATTTAATAAGGACACTAGGAACATGTTGGCTACTTACTGATATCCAGTGACTAATAAATTGTCCCTAGCAATAATTTTGATCAAACAACTAAATATATGTACATGTAACCACTGTTGTAATTTTGTCCACATCTGAAATAGGTCATACAACTGTTGACATGAGGAGTTAAAGACACTCTATAGACTAATACAATCAGTACAACTAATACAGCAATAATTTGTCATATATTTATTACAATATTGATTAATTTAACATTTAATTTATTAGCATGACTGGGTGCTTTCAACTGATTTCCCATTAAACTGTCACCAGCTGAATTGCAGTGGTCAAACTATTTATAATATAGCAAATTAAGCTACAAACTTGATTATGCACAACATTTCTAACTAATGTGTTTTGAAGTGCAGCTCCTCATTTGAATGTTTTTAGTTAGCAGTAAAGCGCTTACCTCACCTGAATTTGTTCGTAGGTTTGTGTTGAATTCCATCTTCGGAGTGGAAATGTAGATATTTTTTGTTTTATTTTTTTTGTTTTATTTTATTATATTTATGTTTTATTTTTTGTGTAGTTTTTTTTTTTTTTGCTTATTTCAGTTAATGTAATAATAATAATAATAATAATAATAAAAACAAATAGCGAGCTAAGCAAATAATAGTACTGACAGTGTTGTGTAAACATGGCTGAAGTCGCGAAAAGCGGAGGAACAGAAACCGATTCAATTAAGTGAGTCATTTATGCTGAAACCGCTCCAATTGATTCAAACTCGTGAGTTTGAACGTTCAGTTCAAGCGATTCACTAGCAAAATAAAAAAATAAAAAAATAAATAAATAAATAAATTTCGACATCGCTTTTGACATGATTTTAAAAAGCATGTGATAGTTGAAACTCCGAAGAAACTGAAATGATTCAAATCTGATTGCGTATCGCGAATCATTTGATTCAGATTGGAACTTCGAAACGGGTTCGTAAATCTTTTGATTAAGACCAGAAGTTGGATCGCAAATCATTTGAATCAGCTCGGGACTTCGTTGCGGGTTCGCAAATCATTTGATTCAGATCAGGTTCGGAGCGGGTTAACGAATCATTTGATTTAAATCGAACTTCGGAGAGGGTTTGCGATTCTTTTGATTCAGATCGGAACGTTGGAGCAGGTTCGCAAATCATTTGATTTAGCTCGGAACTGAGTGGATTTGTGAATCTTTTAATTTAGATCAGAACGGAGCGGATTTGCGAATATTTTGATTCAAATCAGAACTTGTGAATCATTTGATTCAAATCGGAGCTTTGGAGCGGGTTCGTGAATCTTTTGATTCAGACCAGAATTGTACACGCAAATCATTTGAATCAGCTTAGGACTTCGGTGCGGGTTCGCGAATCATTTGATTTAGCTCGGAACAGAGTGGATTCATGAATGATTAATGTAACTTCGGAGCACGTGTTGCGAATCATTTGATTTAAATCGAACTTTGGAGAGGGTTAGCGATTGTTTTGATTCAGATCGGGACTTCGGAGCAGGTTCGCAAATAATTTGATTTGGCTCGGAACAGAGTGGATTCATGAATCTTTTGATTTAGACTGGAGCAGAGGGGATTTGCGAATATTTGGAATTAAATCGGATCTTCAGAGCACGTGTTGCTAATCATTTGATTTAGGTCGGAGCTTTGGAGTGGGTTCTCAAATCTTTTGATTCAGATCAGGAGCGTGGATCGCGAATCATTCGATTCAAAAGGGACTTCGCGGATTTGTGATTCTTTTGATTGAGATCGGGATCGAGCGGGTTCGCAAATCATTTGATTTAGATCGGAACGGAGTGGATTCGTGAATCTTTTGATTTAGATCAGAATGGAGCGGATTTGCAAATCTTGATCCAGATCGGAACTAAGCGCGTATTGCGAATCATTTGATTTAGATTGGAGCTTTGACGGGGGTTCTCGAATGTTTTGATTCCAACCAGGAGAGCGGATCGCGAATCATTTGATTCAGAAAGAGGCTTTGCGTGGCCGTTAATCTTTTGATTCAGATCGGGATTAGAGTGGACTCGTGAATTTTGATTTAGATCGGAACGGAGCGGACTCACTTTTGATTCAGGTCGGAACTTTGGAGCGTGTATTGCGAACCATTTGATTTAGATCAGAGCTTTGAAGCGGGTTCTCGAATCTTTTGATTCAGGTCAGGAGCACAGATCGCAAATTATTTGATTCAGAAAGGGACTTTGTGGGTTTATGAATCATTTGATTTAGATCGGAACGGAGTATTCAGATCAGAACTTCGGAGCGCATATTGTAAATCAGTTGATTTCGATCAGAGCTTTTGAGCAGGCTCTCAAATCATTTGATGAAGATCAGGAGCATGGATCGCAAATAATTTGATTGAGAAAAGAGTTTAAAACCAGAGTTTAACTACAAATATGGTTAAACTATAGTTAGTGTAGTGTTTATTTTTCACCTTAAGTGTAATTATAGGATGAATATAGAGATGCAGTTTTCATTAACAGAACTTTGAATAAAGAAAAGAAAGGGTAAAAGCGAGATTTTTGCTCATGTATGTGACATTTAGCTAGCAGGAAACACAAATTAAGTTATATATTTCTATATTCTCTTTAACTGGGAGAGACCCACATCCCATGTGCATTCTCTGAAAAGAAATAGCAATATGCAACATTGCAAACATATTTAATGTAGTCTAAATAATCTGCACAGCAAAACCAATCCAAAACAAATTAGAAGAAAGCAAATGTTTTAATTAGGACGGAGTAAAATGAATGAAAGAAATTCAGAGGACGCAGCAAACCTCATTATAGAGATTTACAGGCCCAACAGAATCACACAACTGAGATCGCATGACATTTCATCCCTAAAATTGTAATTGGTCAACTTTGTTCTTCTAAAAATGGTCACGTTGTGACACCATGGCAGTGGCGCTCAAATTCAATAGAAGATCCCTCCTGACACGCGTATGACAAACGAGTGAGCTACATCTGTACAAGTGACAGGAATAAATCAGTCAAGCAGAACAGTGATTGGGTCTAAGCAGATGAATTACATATTCAGGAGGAAAACAAAAATACGTTTACAACAGAAAGCCCAGAATCTTTTTAACCAATGCTTTACAACATTTTTTAAAAAAATAAAATGGACAGCGTTAAAACAAAGACCAATTTTGTCTTGGGTATATAACTCAAAAACAAGACTGCAGAGGTTAAAGTCTATAACCAATTACTGCATTTAAAATAAGGCATTTCAAATCTCCCCATAAATAGGCGAAAAAAAGGAATAGGAAAAGGTCAGATAGAGAAGGAATATGCTTTCCTCTGCTGCATATTAACAGATATGACCTCGCATGCATTTCACACCAGACATCACTACTGTTATAACTGTACATTTGTATATACACAGTTCTGAACTCGGTATAAAATGTGCATGATCAAGAATTAAAAAGGAAAAAAACAAGATGCATATTTTTTACTTTCTCTCTAAAGCAGTCATGCTGCTCCTATGATCATACATCCTTTGGTTTTTAAAGAAAATAAAATTAAAAGACATACATGTAAATGGATAAATAGACACTAGTGTGCAAATTTCGAAAATAAACGCAAATCTCGACACGATGCAGCTTTAAATATGGATGGAAAAATGCAAAGTAATGATTGGAGATACATAAATCTGAACCCTGTAAAGACTGTTAAATAAAACCAAGGCATTGTGAAAAGGCCCTGGAAGCCAGCCGTCCAAAAATAAAAAAACCCAACCCTATTTCAAGCTGTGCCCCTTCTTTGCCAAATGTACACAGTGTGCATTTAGCACAGCTTGTTCTTTACAAAGAGCAGGAGCAGATGAAGCGAGCAGCCTGATGAGTAACACTATTGCTGGTATAATACCACACTGCCACATAATGCATACATACAATGTTTCAGATCCCTTGTAAGGAAGCAGCTAAACTCTAAAACTCTAGCTGATCGTTTCTGAGCTTTAAAAGAAATAGTTCACCTAAAAATGAACATTTTGTCATGATTTACTCATATTCTTCCAAACCATTTTCTTTCTTACATTTCCATTCGCTAAGTGATTTTTACTACCAAGCTTTAAAAAGCACAATAAAAATATCCTGACATTACATTTACATTCCAAGCCTTACTAAATCATAAATAGCGCTCTGTGATAAATCTAAACTATCATTCACTGAAAATCTTGATTTATGATTTAAAAATCCCTTTACAGTTCACAGAAATCTATTACGTCTTCAGAAGACTTGGCATAAAGTGTATGCCAAGTGGTACTTTTTAGGTCTATCAATATTCATCCTTACCGCAAGCTGTTTCATAGAAACTCTCGAGCTTTAACGACATAAGCACAAACACATTATTGTTATTTTAGGTGAACTATTTCTTTAAAATTGTTTGTTAAATCTAGAATAAATAGATGGTGATACAGGATGAATGACACAGCTACTGTCTAGCTGAGACCAAGGCACACACATTACACATCAATTTCAACAACTAAAATGATTTAGGAACACTGTCAGGAACATAAAGGATGAACAGCTCTCTGGGGATGCACCAGTGGAAACCAGTTTGAGTGCAAATGTGCCCAATCTCAAATCAATCCAGTCCACATTGCTTTCGGTTCACTTAAAAAAAATGAGTTGGCATTCGCTACCAAAAAGAAAAATGAGGGGGATTCACTTAAAAATGTTGCTTGTTTTCTGATTCTCCAATTGTTTAAAAACAGACTTTGAATCCTGAGTTACATCACAAATTAACTGCTGCGTTGCATTTGACATTTGTTATAGAACTATTTTTCTCAGAAGAACAGAGAACAACAGACGACAGTATCTTTGATACTGCAAATGACAAACAATAATCAATAATTAAATATTTAATTTAGCACATTCAGCTTTTTTTTTTCTTCTTCTTGTGTGTTTTCATTACTTGAATCGATTTCTTTTTTAGTTTGAACCTAATTTTTTGGCATGAAGTTATGAAGTTTTATATGTTTTTTTTCTTTACACGTCAATGCTACAAAATCTTCTCCAGATGGGCTGTTCCACGAGAGTCACAATTTACTCGTCTCATTACGAAATTCTCCTTTGGAACAGTACGCTCAGTCAGAGTTATGGAAACATCCCAGAGATAACGCGAATGAAACATCCTTGAATGCGAGTCCTGCCGCAGGCAGCAGTCTGCGCTGAGGGATGAGTGCAGTTGGGTTTGTCGTTCCTGTGTCATCCGCCCCCCCTTCGTCTGTTTATTCATCTGTTTGTGTCCTGTGCACAGTGGCGAGAGGATCAGGGGGAAGTGGAGGCGGACGCATGGAACTTCACAAATGCGATAGCCGCAAGCTCTTTGCAGAACTCCTCCAGAACAATGACCCCCTCGAGCAGCGTCACGTGATCAACACTATAAGATAAAAGATGAACCTCGGTATCACAGAAAAACATACTCAGCAAAGACACATCTCTCTTCAGGGGCAGGTTGTATGATATATTGAATTTCCACATATAGTGAATTAAAATATATTCACACTGATGTAATATTAAGGGGAAACATTGCAGGCAAAAACTGTTTTTTCATGCACCTGTCAAGTTAGTATTTCATAAATATTTTTTTCAGACTAAACATCCAAAAGACACTGCTAAGTGTTTCTTTTATAGCACTTTATCTATTTGTGTCAATAGTTCAATTACAATACATATTTAAACAAGCCGTTTTCTCAAATATAGTTTTTTTTCCTCATACACTGAGCTATAAATCTCCATTTCAGGAGCACCTACACACACCACACTTTACATTTTAATTGCTATCTATATCCTGTTTTTTTTTATATATATAGTTCATTTGTAATTAGCTTGATTTTATACAACATTTTATTCCCCATTTTTTTAGTTTTTTTTTGTACAAATATATTGTCTTCTGTCTGTTCTAAGTATTTTCTGATTATAGTGACAAAATTCCCTCTCTCTGTAAAAACATTTGACTCATATGTATATATATTTATACACACTTACACATACACACACACATATATATATATATATATATATATATATATATTTATTAGGGCTGTCAAATGATTAATCGCAATTAATCGCATCCAAAATAAAAGTTTATGTTTACATACTATATATTTGTGCACTGTGTATATTTATTATGTATATATAAATACAAACACATTCATGTATATATTAAGGAAAAATATTTTAGATTTACATCTAAAATATGTATATTTATTTATAATATATATATATATATATATATATATATATATATATATATATATATATATATATACATACATACATAAAAAAAACTGACTTCATCCAGTGTTTAGATTTTTGTACAAGAAATGTATGTAAATTAGCACATATTTCATTAAATAATGCCTCATTTGCATATTTAAACCTAACATTTTTAAAACTTGTAATACAAAACTTTTTTGCAATTATCAATGCAATCAATCACTCAACTGGGTAAGGTGATAACTATTGGTTAATTTTTGTACTCTACTCACCTGAGTGTCTCGCTTTAAGAAACATTAAAGGATTACTCCGCTTCCAAAATAAAAATTTCCTGACAATTTACTCACCCGCATGTCATCCAAGATGTTTAAAGAAATTAAGTTTTTTGAGGAAAACATTAAAGGAGTTTTCTCCATATAGTGGACTTCAATCTCTTTGGAAAAGAAGAAAGACATGAATATCATGGATGACATGGGGGTGAGTAAATTACCAGGAAATTTTAATTCTGGAAGTGGAGTAATTTTTTAACACTGGTTCATGCATTCATGTTTGAAAATTGCATATTTGTTCTCAATTTTGCATCCAAGCCTCACCTCATCCCCTCTGGCTCTAGCCCCAGAAGTCTCTTCCTCACCAGCAGGAGTTTAGGGGTGAAATCAGGGATGCGGTGGGTTCTCAACATCAGATCGCCAACCACCTGATCAAAGCATCCATATAAGTAATGCGTTTAACAGTCTATAAAGTGTCTAAATTAAATAATCTAGATGAATCCTGTCAGAGTTAGTTATATTTAAACCATCCAACAACAATCTAACATGGTCATCATCAAAGGTTAGTCAGGAATTATATAATGCTCTATGTTTAACACAGAAGTTCATTAAAATGGGCAGCAGTGATTCAGCGCGGAAAACAGCAGACGTACCCTGACGATGACAGAGAAAAGAGACCTGCAGCCCGGTGCCAGGTTAATGTATGGATCCAGCAGGTACTCATGAAGATGAGCATGAGGCAGCAGAGACAGTTTAGACAACACAGACGTCACCTGCAGGTTAACATCATACGGCTGGATGGAGATAGAGAGACCAAGAGAGACATCAGTAGGGCATCCAACATTGATTGCTTAAACATGATGATCTACTTAAAGGCCCTGAGTGCTTTTTAAATGACAAGAACACCATATAAGTATTATATGCACCAACAACTTCTGTGATGCTTTTTTGTCATGTTGGAGTAACTTCAGCTGTCAGACATATCAGTTCACACACCTGATCGAGGATTCGCCCCATTCTGTCAAACAAGACTTTGAGGAAGTGTCCTTCGAAAAAAGGACTGTCCAGATTACACTTCTCAAAGGCTTTTGGACTGCTACGCCAGTCCCACTTCTGACAAACTCCACAATAGTCCCGAAACTGTCGACATACAACCAAATATGATGATAATCACAATCAAAAACACACAATGCAGCAAAATATTTGCTCACAAGGAGACTGCTAACTTCTGATGTGATTTATTACAATAAATTCACTATGATTTATGCAACATTATAATAATTCATTTATAATCATGCCAGAGATAAATTCACTCAAGTTCTTGTGACAATGTTAGTATGTTGCAATATTCATGCTCAAATAAACAGAGCGATTTTAAAGGATTAGTTCACTTTCAGAACAAAAATTTACAGATAACGTCCCATCTCGTTTTCATCTTCAACTTCAAAAATCGTCATACAACGCTGTTTTACCTTTTTTTTGTAAAGGGCGTTTGACCTTCTTTGTATGTTCACTTTGTAAACACTGGGTTGGTACTTCTGCAGCGATGTAGGGCCATTTGAAGCTGCATTTAAACTGCATTTTGGAAGTTCAAATTTGGGGGCACTATAGAAGTCCATTATATGGAAAGAAATCCTGAAATGATTTCCTCAAAAAGCAATTTCTTTACGACTGAAGAAAGAAAGACATGAACATCTTGGATGACAAGGGGGTGAGTACATTATCTGTACAGTTTTGTTGAACTAATCCTTTAATAGCACCACAATATTTGTTTTTTAATTCTTTAATGTATTATAATAAATCAAACAATGATTGTAGCACACTTTTATTTGGGAATTATTTTGTTTATGTAGGTCTGTAAACCCTCAATTTGATCCCATGAATGCATAAAACTAAATATATTCAAAATAATCCAAAGATTTAAGTAAAAATTCAAACAATAAAATAATATTATATATTTGAATATCCATAAAACAAATTTTTAATACACAAATACTATTTATATAATTATTTTATATTTACTTATCTTTATCACATATGTGACCCTGGACCACAAAACCATTCATAAGGGTCAATTTTTTAAAATTGTGATTTATACATCACCTGAAAACTGAATAAATATGATGTATGGTTTTCTAGAATAAGACAACGTTTGGACAAATTTGCACTGGGTGTTGCTAATAAGAGGATTTATATTGAAAGATCAAGTGAATCCATCTTTATGTGCAACTGTATTATTGTAGCTCATTTATTTTAGTAATCAATGCAGTCCTATTGTATGTGTTAAGTTAACTGTTGATTAGCCCTTTTGTTTCAACCTAAAATGTGACCTTGGACCACAAAATCAGTCATAAGGGTCCAATTTTCTGAAAGATGATATATGGTTCGCTAGGATAGGACAATATTTGGCTGAGATACAACTATTGGAAAATCTGGAATCTGAGTGTGAAAATCGCCAAAATGTTATCCAAAAGAAGTTCTTAGCAATGAATATTACTAATCAAAAATTTCTGGTAGAAAATTTACTAAATATCTTCATGGAACATGATCTTTACTTAATATCCTAATGATTTTTAGCATACAAGAAAAACTGATCATTTTGACCCATACAATGTATTTTTGGCTATCGCTATAAATATACCCATGCTACTTAAGACTGATTCTGTGGTCCAGGGTCACATATATATTTACATAATTATATAATTATCACATGGTACGAAAGCTAACATTCATAAAGCATTGGTGAATTAATACTATGGAATATATTGAATATTTACTTTTTTTCCTGTTATTTTATTTATTGCTTACCTGTCTGTGTGCATCTCTCAAGTAGGTGTCATAGCCTGTGCCCTCAACCTGGTAGGATGATTTTGCCTCATCAGGCACCAAACACAGGAAACTACAGAGAAAGCACATTCAATTATTATCTCAAAAGTTATCATCTTTCATTAAATGATAAATCTGGCACATCACAGCTGGTCAGATGTGATGTGGAAGGGTGTCCTGTGGTACCTGTTAACTATTTTGTGAACCTCCGTCTTCCCATCAGGCTTTGTGTGTTCTGTGCTTGGTGGAGGAGAGCAGCTTAACCAGTCGGGGCTGGAGAGTCTGTTATCAGGGGAAAGATCTGAGAACAACGGGTCCTCTTCCAGATCTCTGGGGAAACAATACAAAATTTAATTAGATGATTACATGCATACTATATCTCACAGATATAGCTGCTTTGATCTCTGAAGGTACACAAATGATAAAATAAGCAAAAAAAAAAATAAATTATATATATATATATATATATATATATATACACACTACAGTATAAGGCACCACTACAGCATAATTATACCACCCTAAGAGTTTTCATAATATAGTCCCATTTATATTATAATGAAGGACTATGGATTCATAGCTGACATATTTTTGATATAATCAGACCCATTTTTGGCATGTGAATATTATTTGGAAGAATTGTTCATTCAGATTATTATGACTAATAAACGCAACAACTTTTTTACGTTGTCTTTTGAATGCCATTATGAAGCAATCTTCTCCAGTATGTGATTCACCACAACAGCTGTAATATTGTTTGCTTGTTCCTTTCTCAAAGGGATGACATTTTTGTATTAGACATTCATTTAAAGGTGTAATTTCACTGTTATCAAACAGGTTTTCCCAAACACTCTCCTCATTTAGCATTGGCAAACAGATAATTCAGTCTTAAATTCAGTGCACTGGTTGTGATAATGTTGGTATGTTACAATGCAAGCTCAAACAAACAGAGCATTGTTTTACAGTGTCACAGAGACTCAGTGTTATACTTTTCAGAGGAAGTCATCCTACAAATGGCTTATATTATAACTTAAACTTATAACTTCTTTGTACATAAAAAAAAAAAAAATAAATACACACTTCACCTTTAATTACTTAATACCACTAAATCCCTTTACAAACAGTTATACAATATCCAAAACACATTTCAAAGGTATCACTTTGGTTGACTTGCAATTAAGTTTTATTCATTCAGAAATTGCAGTGCATTTTAATCTTGCATGCTCTAGAGCCATGCAGACGCATTGATCAGAATGATCTGGAAGCTTAGCAGCAGTGGAGACAGCAGCTCTTACACGGCGTCATGCGGTTGGCCGTTCTCCATGTGTTCACGCTCCTCTCGTTCCTCTGGCTGTTTGTTTTCTATGTAGTTGCGTTCTTCCAAGCAGCGCAGCACCAGGTTCTGCAGTATGTGCTGACATGGTTTCTGCAGCAGATGCTCGAACAGCCGTAGAGTCATGATGCTTATCTAGAACCACACACAGAACCAGAAATTCATGAATATAAAAACATTAAATCTGCTGCAAAAGAGTAAACCATTCAATGACAATATGTGACTTATTTTACAGAGATTTTTTATCTGCAAATGTATAGACATTTATATTCACCATGGAACTTAGTATTTTCCACATTTTTAATACGTTCTATGATTTGTACCATACTTCAATCTTCAGTGTCACATGATCCTTCAGAAATCATTCTAATATGCTGATTTATTAGGTTTATTACCAATGTTGGAAACTGTTGTGCTGCTTAGCATTTTTTTAACCTGTGATTTTTTTTTAGGATTCTTCAATGAATAAAAAGTTAAAAAGAAAAGCATTTATTCAAAATTGAAATATTTTGCAACAAAGTAAGTCTTCGATGTGCTGTCACTTTATCTATTTAACACATACTAGATGAATAAAAGTATTGATAAAAGAGAGAATAAACATTTACTGACCACAAACTTTTAAATGGTAGTTTATATTGTTACAAAATATTTCAAACATTTTAAATAAAAGCTGTTCTTTTTAACTTTCTATTTATTAAAGAATCCTAAATAAAAGTACCACAGGTTCCAGCAAAATATTAAGCAGAACAAATATTTACATTGATATTAAATCAGCATATTAGAATGATTTCTGAAGGATCATGTGACACTGAAGACTGGAGAAAAGATGCTGAAGATTACATTTTAAAATATATTCATATATAGTTATTTTACATTGAAATAATGTTTCACAATATTACTGTTTTTTTTATTAAATAAATGCAGCTTTGACAAGCATATGAATTTAACAAAAAATAAATTTAAATGAAAAATCTTACTAATTCCAAACTTTTGCATGGCAGAATACATACATGAGCAAGCCTATATTGAATATACAATATACTGGATTGTACTTCAATAAAAATTTCATAAAATTTATATTTTGTAGATGTTAAAGGATTAGTTCGCTTCCTTCACTAAAGGAATAATGTTTTTTGAGGAAACTCCACGGATTTTATGGATTTCTCTCCATAAAATGGACTTCTATGGTGCCCCCTGAGTTTGAACTTCCAAAATGCAATTTAAATGCAGCTTCAAAGGGCTCTAAATGATCCCAACCGATATAAATTTTACAATTTATATACTTTTTAACCTCAAACCTTTTTTGTAAAGGGCGTCTGACCTTCTTTGCATGTTCACTTTGTAAACACTGGGTTGGTACTTCTGCAGGACGATTTTCAAGTTTGAGGAGAAAATGAGGAGTTTTTCGACATACCCTAACTGTCATGAACAGGAATACACAGTTCACGCAGAGCTGAACAAGATGAGCGTTTGAGGTAAAAAAGTATATAAATTGTAATGTTTTAAAGAAAATAACTGATCATTCCGCCAGATAAGACCCTTCTTCCTCGACTGGGATCATTTAGAGCCCTTTGAAACTGCATTATGGAAGTTCAAACTCAGGAGCACCATAGAAGTCCATTATATGGAGAGAAATCCTGAAATGTTTTCCCTCAAAAAACAATTTCTTTACGACTGAAGAAAGAAAGACATGAACATCTTGGATGACAAGGGGGTGAGTAAATTATCTGTAAATTTTTGTTCTGGAAGTGAACTAATCCTTTAATATTTGATCTGACCTTAGGAGGTCACAAGCCCTATCATCTAGATCATCGAAATGGAGGATGAAATGCATCGATTAATGCCGTCATGGCAGCCAGGGTTACCTCATCCGACAAGTGGTCACAATGTTCTATGAGTCTATGTCTCAGGGGATATTGGTTAATGCCGGCAAGCGTCTCTGGCCCCGTTTCCTCTCCTAACAAGAAGTAAATGGTCTCCTGAAGCAGGGCCTCTGATGTCACCTGTCTGATGATCCTGTTTAACAGTGCTGTTGAAGTCAGAATGCCAACCTCTGACCTGGAACACGGCAAAAATGACAAAGAATGTGTAAGTGTGTGAGAAAGAAAACGTTTTTTACTGTTCAATCCAGTTGCAAAGTATGTGAGACTGGCAAACAAACCTGAGACAGCTTGCATAACTTACGTTTGCATTAGCTGAGGCTCCATTACGGCAACAAAGAACCGCTCTCTCACGGCCCGGGCCAGAACTGCAGCAGCCGTCTAACGTTACAGAAGAGCAAAACACAAATAACAAACATGTTACAGAACAAACACCTCAATATGTGAATTTTCAGGCTCCTTTAATGAAACCCATCTGATTTAAGATATGACTGACTATGTTCCTGCCATTTGTAGACAGATTGAGGATTTATATTGAGCATGACTCAATATTTACTCATCTTCTCTGATTTTTTTTTTACCTTCTGTGCCTCTTTGATAAGCTGATCACAATAGTCCAGCCACGAGAGGAAAGAAATAAGTGCACGTTTGCCCGCAAAAGCAGCAGCATCTTCCTTTAGATTATATACATCCAACCTACAAATACACAGACTCATTCAAAACAGCTCCTTGTGTCTCTGGGTAGTACAGTGAAAATTGTTATATATTTGTGATAAGTCTGCCAATAAAAATGAATCATCATCATAAATATTGCAGTGATCTAAACGGATTAAGCGACAGGACAGCTATTTTAATCAAAACTGTTAAATTAAATAGGATTAATGCATAAAACATTTTATATCTAGTTAAAATATTATATATAAAATATTTAACTTCTTGCATTTTGAATCTAACAGCCAAGAATAGCTGTTTGGTCAAAATATATAATAAACAGTTCAAAAATATTTATAAAGGTGTAAAATAAAATAATACAAATCAATAGTATTATTAAATATTTATAAACACAAAATAAAACCCATTCATTTTAGTGTTGCTCTTAAAACTCAAAAAGTGTTATCAATATAATACAGGTCATCTAAATTGGATGTCATGTACCCCCAGTTTACAGACTCCACAGTTTCGATGTCAAGAGGGTCCATGGATTGAGGAAGGGCCCGGTAGAACTGTGCTAGCCGGCCTGTCAGAAGCTGACTGAGTTCTGTGTTTTCTGTGAGGCATTTGGCTGCAGCTGGCTCAGGCAAACTGACTATCAGCATTAGACCCTCACATGCCTTCACCACAATACGTCCATCCTGAGAAAGAGACCAGATCACTTAATATGCATAGAATCAAAATCATCAGGATGGTTTGTCTTGTGTAAAGAACGGAGAGCTAAACGTACAGGACTCTTAGTGAGGTTAAGAAGGGAGCTGACTAGGTTGTAGTTGTCGTTGTTTGATAGTGTACTGTGGACGGAGGATGGACTAGCTTCTCCTGGGCTGGTGGCTTGACTGGCTGCTTCTTTCAGTGTAGATGTAACCAGACTGGGATTCTGGTTTTGATTCTGTCCCGTATCTGGAGAAGATGGATCCTCTTTCACCAAATCAGCTCCACCGTCTTTAGCAGCCTCCAACTTTTTATTCTTATTCTGCAAAAACACAATGGAGACGGAATGTCAATGGAAGATACAGCCACTGTGCCATAATATGTGACCCTGGACCACAAAAGTGTAAGTGTCAAATTTCTGAAATTGAGATTTATTCATCATCTGAAAGCTGGACAAGTAAGCTTTCAATTGACGTATGGTTTGTTAGGATAGGACAATAATTGGCTGAGATACTACCATTTGAAAATCTGGAATCTGAGGGTGCAAAAAAATCTAAATACTGAGAAAATCAAGTTTAAATTTGTTCAAATGATGTTCTTAGCAATGCATATTACTAAACAAAAATTAAGTTTTGATACATTTGCGGTAGGACATTTCCAAAATATCTTAATGGAACATCAACTTTACTTAATATCCTAATGATTTTTGGCATAAAAGAAAAATCTATCATTTTGACCCATACAGTGTATTTTTGGCTACTGCTACAAATATACCCATGCTACTTATGTTTCGTGGTCCAGGGTCACATATATGCTGCTTACACAAGCAGATATATCTCCCATATATCTCAATCACTCACTTCTAAGAAGAAGTTGACGAGGTAAGGGTCCTGCTTAAGTTTGGCACAGACAGTACACAGAAACTGGATCTCTTCATTCTCTGTAGGAGCAGCCAGAACCTCGCCGCACAGGCGGACCAGTTTCTGAAGAAACATCAGATACATCATGCATGGTCAGTTAAATATTCAAGAGATTTTTCTATTTGAATTGCGAAGAGGGTTTAAAACTGTCATTCTGATCACCTGTACAGGTCTGTGCACGTTGATGTGAGGCAGGAGTGGTTGGCGGATTCGACCCAACAGCTTGGTGTAGAAACTCAGAACTTGCTGTTTCATTCCAGGAGGGCACTAAAGGAGGAGCAAACGGGAGAAAAAAAGCCAGAAACAAAAGTTTAATTCTTGCTTTACTGATAATTTGAGCTTTAGCTTCCAAAATTAAAAATGTATATTTATTTAATTTACACTACTAGAGTCAGTAAGATTTTTAATACCATAGAAAGAAGTCTCTTTTGCTCACCAAAGCTGCATTTATTCAATCAAAAATACAGTAAAAACAGTAATATTGTAAAATATTATTACAATTTAAAAGAACTGTTTTCTATTTGAATATATTTGAAAATTTAATCTATTAATCTGTGATTGAAAGCTGAATTTTCAGTATCATTACTACAGACTTCAGTGTCAAAAGATCTTTCAGAAATCATTCTAATATGCTGATTTGCTGCTTGAGAAACACATCTCATCATCAATGTTGAAAATGGTTGTGCAGCTTTATATTTTTAGTGTAAACCATGATGCATTTTTCAGGATTCTTTGGATAGAAAGTAACATTACAAATGTCTTTACTGTCCCATTTGATCAATTTAATGAAAAAAAAAAAAAAAAACCTTACCGATGCCACACTACCGCTTTAATATACTGCACATCATTAATACAGTCAATAGGTGATGACTACAGATTTTGCAAAAGCTAGAAATTAAACTTATCGCACATGCAAAACACAATTTAAAAAAAAAAAAATCGCAAATGTAAGCAAAATTTTATACTACTATAATACAAATTAAAATAATTATATATTATTTAAATGATAAAGTATCTCTACATTATTGTAGTATTCCTTGTACATTGTATATACATAACTATAGATAGAAATATATAGAAAACCATTCAGAGGCCTCAAGGGGCTAACGGCAACCAAACACAATGTCTTCAAGTATTAAAATAGAAAGAACGGGTTGCAGATGTGTGCATTTATCAACACTGTACAAATGCTTTGAACACAGCTCACCAAGTCAGCATTTACAGTTATAATTCCTTTTTTTAACAATATGAACCCAAATATTTATTTGTGGCCCTGGTCCACAAAACCAGTCATAAGTATCACAGGTATATTTGTGTATTAAGTAAAGTATTTGTGTGTATTTATGTGTATTAAGTATTTGTGCGTAAGCAAAGATCATGTTCCAGGAAGCTATTTTATAAATTGTCTACTATAAATATATCAAAGCTTAATTTTTGATTAGTATTATGTATTGCTAAGAACTTGGACAACTTTAAAGAAGATTTTCTCAGTATATTGATTTTTTTTTGCACCCTCAGATTTCAAATAGTTGTATCTCGCCAAATATTGTCCTATCCCAACAAACCATACATCAACGGAAAGCTTATTTGTTCAGCTTTCAGCTCAAGTTTACCCTTATGACTGGTTTTGTGGTCCAGGGTCACATTTTAGTTTAAAACAAAAGGGCTAAATTACAGTAGGACTGCACTGATTCCTCTTTAGATTAGGGCTGTCAAACGATTAATCGCTATTAATCGCATCCAAAATAAAAGTTTATGTTTACATACTATGTGTGTGTTTACTTTGTATATTTATTATGTACATATAAATACACACACATACAGTATATATTAAAATTAAATATGTATATATATTTATACTTGTATACAATTTAGATTATAAATAAATGTAAATATTTTGGATATAATCTAAAATATTTTTCCTTAATATATACATGCATGTGTGTGTGTGTGTATTTATATATACATAATAAATATACACAGTACACAAATATATAGTATGTAAAGATAAACTTTTATTTTGGATGTGATTAATCGCGATTAATCGTTTGACTACTACTTTAGATTACTAAAATATATGATGAGTTACAATATTACAGTTGCACATAATGCATTCACTTAATATAAATCCTCTTATTAGCAATAATAACCAGTGCAGAGTTGATAAATCGGATCAGGACGCTGCACATTCTGTTTTACACAGCTAGCAGCTATTTTCCTAATGAGTCAAAGCAACTGACAGTCTCTCTTACTAAACATGACTCACAGTACATGAGTATGTCTCTACTGGCAATACAATTTAAAAGAGTCCTATTGCTCTGCTGAGCTGCCCGCATTGGTTGCATTTTTAAGAATTACAGGAACCTAAGTGACACAAAGGCCATTTCAAAAGTTAGGCATGATTATGCTAATGGAAAACACTACTCAAACCTAATAAGTGATCATTCATGAGGTTTAATTTTAGTTAAGATGCATGAGAAGGTTTTGGGTCAGAGCCTTATTCTAAACAAAAAAGCAATCAAATGACATTTCCTAATATTTACATGTCTGCAACTGATAGAAACCAGCACTAATTGTAAGTATAAAACTCACATCTGCTTTGCCCAGGGTGTAGAGCGTCTCCAGGATCTTGTGGTGGAGAAGATACTCCATGCAGGGTCCCGTCTCTCCTGACTCTCTCTCCCTTTCCTCCTGGGTCAGAATATCCAGCATCTGCTCCAGGTGGGAGGGAATGTTGGTGTCTGTCACTGGGGCTTTGTCATCTACAAAAACATGAACAGATGGTGACATATGTTTTTTTTTGTTTGCAATAAATCACAATAAGATATACTGGCTATCACTGCATCTCTTACCTGAGGTTTCTATGTAATAATGTGTGATGGCCTTCCAATGATAGACAAAGTCCTCTTGCAATGGCAGTGACGGCGCAAGCTGAGTAACAAAAAACAATCATAAACAATAAATGCATACTATATGATATTATGTATTTTACAGCAACAATCAATGTATGTGTGTACCACTATGTTACACTACACTACAATGGTTTGTAAAAGATTTAGGTCATTTACGCCACCAGTCAAACGTTTTTGAACAGTAAGATTTTTTTAGGTTTTTTATTTCTCTTTTGCTCACCAAGCTTGCATTTATTTAATCAAAATACAGTGAAAGCAATAATATTGTGAAAACCATTTATTTTACCATTTAAAAAAAATAACTGCTTTCTATTTGAATATAATTTAAAATGTAATTTATTCCTGCGATCAAAGCTACATTTTCAGCATCATTACTCCAGTCTTCAGTGTCACATGATCCTTTAGAAATCATTCTAATAGGCTGATTTGCTGTTCAAGAAACATTTTAAGAAAAAAATTCTACTGTTTCCAACATATTTATAACACTAATTAATGTTTTTGAGCAGCAAATCAGAATATTAGAATGATTTCTGAAGGATCATGTGACTAGAGTAACAATGCTAAAAATTCAGCTTTGAAATCACAGCAATAAATTACATTTTACAATATATTAAAATAGAAAATAGTTATTTTTAATAGTAAAAATATTTCTAAATTCTAAAGTTTTTGCTGTACTTGGAAAAAAAACCCATTAAAAATCGTACTGTTTAAAAACTTGACTGGTAGTGTACCTCTGAAGGGAAAATGTCTGAAGATCACTGTATTTTTAAATGTATAAATATGTGAATAAAATATAAATCAATAAAACAAACACTGCTTCTCTCATAATAACCTTTATACAACTTGTTGTTGGTTACTTTTATCTGTATTAACTAATTATGCCTCAATTTTACACAAAAAATATGAACATGATTCACTGACATTTAAAACAACAAAGTATCAATAGTTTTTATCTTCATTTTGAATAGTATACCTATTGTTTATAACCTAACAATCTTCTTTTTGAGAAACATTTTGATTAAAAACAGTATAATCTATCTTCAAATAAATGCCAACTGCATTGACATTTTATCACGT
This sequence comes from Cirrhinus molitorella, assembly GCA_033026305.1. NCBI lineage: Eukaryota > Metazoa > Chordata > Actinopteri > Cypriniformes > Cyprinidae > Cirrhinus > Cirrhinus molitorella. The sequence continues at coordinate 37,873,082 of CM065126.1, forward strand.
AATATAAATGACACTCACACAAACGCTTTTTGGGACACTTTATGTAGATTAATACAATGTTTTGCTGCGAATGCGAACATAAATATATGTGAATTAGTGTATTTAGTTGTTACCTTGTTAAGTAATGTAAAGATAATCGTATATTTGTACGCGTGTCATAGTAACAGCTGTTTTGTTTACATCCTGCGATTCAGCTGCTAGCATGCTAACTGGCTAACGCAGATACATTTAATGTACATTCCACATTATATAACCAACTTATTTTACAAAATGTGATAAAAATCACTATAAATTGATCAGAAACCCAAAAGGTTGGCGTACATTAGGACCTTTAGCCAAAACCAGCCGGGAATTGCGCAAGATTTAGCACAGCTCCTAAAATACACAGCAAACAAAGGCTTAATGTGTCCCGACCAATCATAAAAACACAATAAAGGACAAACCAGTGGACACACACCCTTAAACACACGTATGGAGACAGTTAAAACAGTTTCAGAGGTTTTGTCTGTCATCTGTTGTTTATTACATAAGCGGTTAGCTCGTGTGTTATGCTAACAGGCCTTCAGAACATCCACACTAACCGACTTTCCCTTTTCTCATTTTCATAGTCAAACAGTCATTTAAATACGGTCAGATGTAGTTTTAAAAGCTCTCACCGCCTCGACAGCGTGCTGTAGGATGGAGGTGAATTTGGAGAACATGTTGTTTTTGGACAGGAGGAGTTTTGCTCGGGAGATCTCCTCTCTCTTCCCTCTGCTCCTTCTGCGGTTATCCAGATTGAACACTTACACTAAAACACACTTGAATACATGTATACCGACGGCGTGCTAGTGTGTATTTACATTTCAACACACACTCTAACGCAGGTTAATAAAACACGTACTGCTACACTGAAAGAATAATGCGGGTTGTCTTTTTAAGGCCACGGTGGCACTTTCATTGCGCTCGAACAAACACTGAGATCACTGATCACTTCTGCCAAAGCACAACAGACTCCGGCAAACTGAAATATAAATATATAAAAATAATATTAATAATAATACTTAAAAAAAAAAGCCGATATTCAAATAAATGCTGTACTGATTTTTTTCTTTTATTGGACATTTTAAAAGCTTGAGAATTGTTCAGATAAAATAAAAATGAAAAAACTGACAGGACCTATATTACTGAAAGCCGTGGTATTGCACAATTCTCTGAAAATGCCACACATCTTTTAAATCTTTGTACATTATTGTTGTCGTTGTCAGCGCTAATAATAATGATAATAATAATAATAATAATAATAATAATAATAATAAAAGCAAGAGGACTCTTATTGTAAAATCAGGAACTCTTATACTTTCGCTCCGCCTGTGTGTTCCGTCAAGTTTGTAAATCAAAGCTACCGATATATAAACAGTAATAAACCAATATTTAGAACAAATATATATATATATATATATACATACATACATATATATATATATATATATATATATATATATATACATACATATATATATATATATTTAGATAAGCCTTTGTTATATATTAAACACTATAAAATAAAGAAATACTTAGATCAAACAGTTTATTTTAGACAAGCTTTTATTATATACATTAAAACAAACTAGTACTTAAACCAAATATTTTATGTTTAGATAAGTCTTTGTTGTATATATATTAGTGGTGTCAATCGATTAAAAAAAATAAAAAAATAAATAACTAATTAATTTAAATTAAATGAATCGCGATTAATCCTACCTGATATAAAAAAAAATAATTATACTTTCATATTGCAATAATTTCACATTCATGCTTTAAATGTAGAAACCAACATAAAGAATGTATGTTTTTATTATTTGTTTAATGCCATCTTTTTTATGACTGAAGGCAAGTATCACTGATTCCAACTAATGTCTCTATGATTTTTTTTCTTA